>UXGD01000487.1:0-57911 GCA_900474315.1 Torymus auratus | reverse complement strand
CGGAAGTGAGTTAAAAAATCAAGGATTTTAACTCCCTACAGTGGTTCTCAATAGTCGGAAAAATGCAAAAATAATCACAAATTTTTTTTTTAATGTATATAAGGAACAAAGGTTATCAACTAAAAATCAAATGAAAAAAGGAGCCCGCGAGTTGTCTGGTTTCTTAACTCTTGGTTGAGTTGTTTGGTTTCTTAGCGCTCAGCCGAGTTCTCTGGTTTCTAACAAGTTTTTTAATTTTTTTTTTTTCAAGACGTAATTGACAAAAATACAAGAATTAAAATACGTTAAAATACAATCTATCTTCTACCAGAGATATTAATAATGAATGTAGAAATAATTAATGTACAATTATTGTAGAAAAAACGCGGTATTACCTTTTCTGTAACTCTGTAATGCCTAGACCGATTTCCTGATTAATCTCAATCTCTGTACAGACAAAAGTTACTTAGATAATGGTTGAGATCAGAAATGATCCGCTTTGGCGTAATAAACATATTTTAGTCTACATAAATTTGATACTGAGGAATACAAAGTTTAGTGCAGCGTGTGTTCCTATAATTCATTTTAAATTAATTACAAATCTCTTATATTCTGAATCTTGATGTAAATCAATAAATTTTGAAAAATATTTCTTAAAAAATGCAGGCCGATATACGTTACCTAACATTAAAAATGCCGAAAGAATCTTAGCTAAGACATTTTAGAGATAAATCTCGATATCAACACGTCAGCTTGTATACCTACAAAACGCAGCGAACAATATATTCCCATGTAACTATCAAACGTACAAAGTTCGCAGCAATGTTTCTATAAAGCACCGCGGAAATACGGCGATCGCGCCTCAATAAATACCTCGGCGGCTTATTTCGCGCAGTGACAACGTCCGCAGTGCTGGTGCGCGCCTTTTTTTCCCTCCAGCCTGTGTGTATATATATAAGCTTCAGCGCACGCGCAAGCCCGTGTTTTACTATTCATTTCTCCAGTTGCGCGCGTGCGTTCGCGCGCGTACAGATAAAACCAAATTGAAAGCAAAAGAAGAAGCGGAAGGGAAGACAAATGAGCGGGGACAAAAAGGCCAAAGGGACGGGTGGCCGCGCGCGCGCGACAAGGAGAAGAGGCCGAGTATATAGAGAGAAAGAGAGAGGATATTCTCGCAGTGGCACACACATGCGCGAGGGACACGACGACGAAGGAGAGAAGAGAGAAGAAGGAGAGAATTGCAGAAGCAGCATCAGTAGCGTGCCTTCTCTCTTCCTTCTCCGGCGAGCGACGGACGCGGGAACACGCGCAGCTCCTAGGCGACGGGCTCGTAAAATCCTCATCCTCCGCTTCTTCCTATCTCTCTCTCTTGCTCCCCCCTCGAGGGCATCCATACGCGCGCGAGCGCGGCGTGCCGCATGCACGGGAGCCGCTTCGGTAATTCGCGTCGTCGTCGTCGTCGTAGTCGACGCGACGGCCACGGGACCTTTAGGGCTGATCCGTATCTCGCGGATATCGCGCGAGCGAGCTCTCGCGCGCGCGTGTACGCGCGCACGGGACTACAATCGACTCCGTTTTCGAACATCGACACCGTCGCGCGAACAAAAAGAAGGAGAGAGAGACCCATAGCCAGTCGTCGATAAGCGAGGAGATGCAGGAAAAAAAGAACGCGTTTGACTAAGTGTTCGTATAGGGCTGAAGGCGGGGGGAAACGGGCCTCGAACACGAAAGGGCGAGCGATCGAGAGAGAGAGAACGGGTTTCTTCCTCCCTCTCGTTCTCTCCTCAAACTTACGTGCGTATACCCATAAACTCCGATCTCTCGAAGCTGCTGCAGCTTCTGCCTCTTCTTCATTCTTCTCTCTCTCTCTTCCTCTCTTCCTCTGGGTATCGCGTCGTCTCTATCTCACCCTCCCGCGAGCTTTTTGTCCTTGTTCCCTCGAGTTTCGCGCGACAAATAGAGAGAAACAGGCGAGCGGCCAATGATTTAGCTACCTACCTGCGCCTGCCGATGTTTATATCGCTCGACTCTGCTCCACGTTATTGATGGTGCTCCGATATACAATATTTCTTATAAAGCCCACTGACGTGTTTGTATTTAAGACGCTAAATGGTACTTTATTTACCACGACCTACCTGGGAATGCCGTTTGATATGAAATTTGGCTTTTTATGTGCCTAATCGTAATCAAATAAACAAAATTCATTTTAATGGCTGATGTAACTTTGTTTGTAAATTGTGAAAGGACATTGGGCTAAGCTGCGTATTATTTTTGCGCGTCAAATATAATGTAGGCCCTGAGGCTAGTATGCTTAATACATTTCAATGACGCAGTAAAACACGAACTACTGTGTTATTCAAATATCCATTTCAATGTAAGCAGCGTGTGAGTGAAAAAATTTGTCGACGAATAATGTAATTTAGAGTGAGATTCAAAACAAAATTAAAACTATTAGTTATTTAGAATTCTAAACTTTTATGAGAATTAAAATAATTCCCTAGTTGTCGGCTACATATACCTATAATTTATTCACTTTACATTTTCTCGATTTTAGCTCATTCGAAAACTTAAATAACAGATTCGTAGCTAGAAAATATGGGAAGAATGTAATGTATAAACTATTTTCAAATTGTTTGAAATTATATTTATAGAAGTATGTGGAATTAATATGTTTATTTATGTCTATAAGATGATCATTCTTTACAATTAAACTTTTTATTACTGCGAAGCATCATTTCTGGTTTGCTCTTAATTAATTGATAAAAGATTATACTATATTTTGGCGTTTCTTTTGATTTAAGGTGATCATAAAAAGTAAAGAAAATTTATACTATGAAAGGATCTTTGAACTAAAAAATCTCATGTATTATGAAATTCCAAAACTATTGTTAAATAATACTACTTTTTTAAGTCGGAGCTTTACCGTAAATTAATGCAACTTTTTAATTAATTGTGATTCTTTCACCTCTTATATACAAATAAATAAATACTAGGAAAGAGAACTTTAAAATGTGATTTTTGGAGCCAAACAATGAACACCTGTTTTATGATTTTGTCCATTTTAAACAAATTAAAGCTCTTTCAGCGACTACTTTCTGTTTAGTTGTACATGATAATTTTCACTTTTTTAGCTATCTCTAGATATTTCAAAAAACTACTCTATCATTATCCCCAGAGCCAAATGGGCAATTCTAAAACACGGGTTCCGGTTCATTTTTTTGTTCCAAAAATGTAATTCTTATGTTTTGGCTAAATCCATGATCCAAAGATGCGAAGTTGTTCTTGTAAGTAGATTGTAAAATCGATAAAATTATACTTACGAACGTGTTTTCAAAGCTTCGACCTAACCTATTATTCATTAATTTATACAAAGTTTATTTCGACTAGACAAAGTAATAAATGCAATATACAATCGTAAGATATTTTTTTAGTAATTTAATACGTGTGATACCTTAATTACGCGTGAAACTTTATGGAGCCAAGAGAAGATAAACTTTCGCGACCTCGTAAATGTTTATTTTCGCGGATGATCTTTCAATTGAATTTTCTCGTATCGCACTACTAGTGCTATTACCCAATAGCTCTGGGGGATGGGGCATTCATTAGTTCAATGTTTATGCGACAATTGCTCGTGAGACACGCAACCGAGTCTAACGGCTCCGTGCAAGATGATCGTTACAGATAAAAGGATTGTGCGATGGGACGAGAGTGAACCAAATCACCTTCAGTTTTATACCACATGTTATCAGTTAGCAACTAACTCAGATAGTAACAGAATTGCGTATTCTACTATCCTTAATTTGAAAGAGTTTATTTTCGAAACTCATTATAGTATCTTAAATGCTGATACTGTACGCTAATGAGTAATAAATAATATTGCAAGCAATCAGAAACAACAAACTGCTGATAGTGATTTTTTCGTAATTTCCGTTTGATAGTCGTATAAGTAACTGTTCGTGTATAAATTTCCATCTTCGCCTTGGCCGTTTTGACTTGAATACAAAATTCCTTTTCCAAAATTCAGGTTTCATCATCGATTGCATTTAGTTTAGTGTGTCTGTTATTCAAATATTTTTATAATTAGTTTTAAAATAATAGCCTTTTAAAGTCACATAAATATCTAAAGAACATATTTTAACTATTTTATGATGCGGACTAGAATAATTCACACAAATATATGGTTGACAACCTTTCGGTTTGAATGCTCTCACTTGATTTCAGATCGTATCAGGTGAAAACTGATTGGGTATTAGATAATATTTAACACAATAAATTCACAATGATAATTAGTGAGTGTAAACTATAAAGTCTACTGCATTAAAACTTTTATTAACACAATACGAAAATAGAAAGGCAAGCATTATTCAATATCATCATTTACTAGTTACTTTAGTATAGTTAAAATTATAGTACATATAGCCTTTATTTTAGCCCTATTCTTACATTCATTTGACTGATTTTTACTTAAAATTTCAATTTTTCTCTTATAAATTGTTGTTCTTGCAATACATATATGGTACTATACTTACTAGAAAACTATAACTTATCTTAACTAAACTTAACTTATAAGATCAGCCTTCTCTATATGCGTAATCATAAGTATAATAGTCTGAGTTTTGTTCTATAAAAACATCAAAATGCACGATTGATTTACAATGTACGGTTAAAAATAATTAACTCTAAGCATCTCTCTACCATTATTTTTATCCTTTTATATATATACACGGCCTTAAAGTGTCGATTACAGCGTTAAATTTACGAGCAGCGTAAAAAAGTATAAACTAGTTTGCCGCGAATTTATTACAATGAACTCTTTCCACGCAACGCGCGAAAAAAGGAGAAAGAAATCACGCGCGCGCGCGCGGTATCATTAAAATTCTGACATGCAAAGCACACGCATAGTATCTGCTCTCGTTTATTTACGCTCATCCCAACGTTCGGCTCTCTGCCTTCGACCTCTACACCACGAAAAAAGAAAGTTCGAAAGAGGAACGAAGAAGAGAAAGAAACGAGAGAAGAGGAGGAGAAAAAAAAAGACAGTGGATTTCCCAGCGCGCGCTTGTATAGGAAAATCGCGCGCGGCGGGATTAAAAAGCTGCCATTACTCGTTACCGCGCGCACGCACACAGGTATACTGCATATACGACGCGGCGTATGTGCGCTCGGGCGCGAGGCAAAAGGACAGGAATATATACGGCGCGCTGGAAGGGGTCGACCTCTGAACCCACCATCACCTGCTGGCGAACATCTTATCTCTCCCTCTCTCTTTCTCTCCCGCTCGTTCTCCCCTACCTTTCTCTCTCGGCTGGTGCACAGCCGCCGTTGCAGTATTCCTTCCTTCTCTCTCTCTCTCTCCCTCGCGGAGTTAAGTATAGGCAGCATCGCCTATAGTATTGTAAGCACACAATTCATACCACACATTGAATGTGCGCGCGAGCGAGAGTTCGCCTCTCTTGGAGGCTGCAGCAGCCTGTGCCACGCATATAGGCACAGAGAGGCTGCGCAGTGTATGTACGTGCTGTGTGTGTATGTGCCAGCGAGGGCAGCGCGCGTTTAAATTCTTCCTCTCCTTATTTCTTGTCATCTTGGCGATTTGCGTTCGGCGTAACCTCGCGAGCGAGCGGAGCGCTAGATTATTCGTCGCCGCGTTAACTCGGGAGAGGAGAAAACGCGCGCGCACGCTAACGATGCGTCGCGCAAGCATGCTCGGCTTATTGTTATCATTTTTTTTTTGCGTCACACGGCTCTTTTATTATTGGTCGATGATTTCGCTCGCGAGGACTGTAATTTTATTAATTATCGAGCTCGAGCGCGCGCATTATGCAGACGTATTTCGAGCTGAGATTTCGAATAGCCGCGCTGGACTGCGCGTTGACGTGTGGATGATTCGAGTTAATGATGTACACACACACACGCGTTTTTTTCTGATTGCACTTTCGATTTTCGAATTGCTTTGTGGCTGATTAAAAAATATATTTGTATGAGCTTATAATTTGAATGTATGATGATATAATTTCTGGATGTGTCCGCGTGCGTGAGCTCGGAAGAAATTCAAAGAACACCTAATTGAGAATTAATGAAGTTCGTCCTGCTATATCTGACTTATTCTACTTACAGTTTTAAACGTACTAATTAGCGTGAGAATGCTATGTCAGCCGCACGGTCAAATGTAGTTCATAAATTAGTGACAATTTAAATATTTACAGCTAAACATTTGACTATCAAAAGCAAACATATATATATTTTCTATGCTAATTAAGTAATAGGGAAACCACGCAAACGAATTTTTCCAGCCGAAACCGCACAGTAGCTCATGTGGCACTGACAAAAGAATGCAAAAGGGGGGCTAATGTATGCAATCCCGCTAATTAGCACACGTCGATCGAATTATTCCAGGGTCGCGAAAACGCGCGAGAGGCCGTTCCTTCCTTCCTCTCTCGCTCGGGGGCGAAAGCTCTGTAATTAGGTTCGGTAAATGATTAAAGCCGCTCGCGCGCGCGCGCGCGAGCCTCGCGAAAAAGTATACAGGGAGGGATCCCTCCGCTGCTAGTGTGTGTTACTGCGTAATAACGAAAAGCGTTCGGCGAAAGAGAGCAAAAGGAGAGAGATGAGAAAAGAGCGAACGCCCGAGCGCGCGAAAGAAAAGAGAGCAGCGCGAGGCCGAGCGAGATGGCGAGATAATTGGGGCTGATCTCGAGGGTGCGATCGGATTCTCACGCGCGGGCGTTTGCTCTTTCTCTCTTCCTCCTCCTCCTCCTCTTCTTCTTCTTCCTACACGTTTGCGCGCCGAACGAAAAGGAAGAGCAGCACGCAGGGAGGGTCTCTCTCTCCGTTCTCGGGATTTTCGGGCCCGCGGTGCTTTCCAAATTCATTATTCCCTCTTAAACACATTCTCGGCCGGAGATAATCGCACGCGCTCGCAAGCGGTCGTCGCCGCCGCCGCCGCGGTTAAACACATACGCGCGTGTGTGAGAGAGAGGTAGAATGGAAAGGTCCTTAAGGCCCAGTCTCTCGGTCTGCAGCGGGCCGCGAGAGTCATCGCTCTCTCACACACAGCTGACTGCGCGCGATAACCGCTTCCGCGACGTGTCTAGGCCCCGCACGCGGGGGCAATCTGCTTCATGATGCTCGCTTATATGCGCCGCCACGGCTGCTCCACGCTGTCGAACCCGAGAGTAGCGGGTGCTAAAATGTCGTGCGCACCGCTTGAGGGCAAAGTGCATGTAGACGCGCGCGCGACGTGCATCACGTGTGTGTATCGTTGTGACCATTCTTCCGTGCGAACTTGTTTTTTTTCTCTTCGATCCTCGTCGCGGTGAGCTACCGTCGGAGAGGATTGACGCGATAGCGCCGCGGCAGCTGACTTGCTCGTTTCGTGCACACAAGCTGCATATAGACGGGAGTTCGGGGAAAGCGCATCTTTGGCGTGTAATTATATGGCTCTCGGATGCAGTGTGTGTGTTATTCGGCAGTTCAGCGCTGGCTGATCTAATTGGAGCAATTTGCCGAGCGCTGCGAGGTGTAGTTCTCAAGATCGATTAAACGGGCCGAGTTTTTTTCTTCTGGGGTGTATACGATTCTTGTTAACGGTGGTACATTTACATTTAACTGTACGTTGAGCATTGGGTCTCGATTAGTCACCTATAAAAGTATATGATAACAGTTTAAACTTTATACGTACCATCGGTAAACGTATTTTGAGAATGAAACGAAAAATGTGATATTTTATATCAAACTCTAACGCCGTCGTGTGGTTTAAATTTGATGCTTATAAAAAAGTGTAAACTATTTTCATGATCGGGAAAGTATGCGAATGGCTATAGATTGATATAATAATACGATGATTTCATCGCTATAGAATGTGTATGCACTTTAGTTCCTTATTACAGAATTTATACATGAGAACTTGTACAGTTAGGAAAGGGTAAGGTTAACGCGGCTATTCGGGTTTAAAATGAAAACTATAAAAGCTTGGTCATGCGTGAAGTTCAACTGAAGTATAAACAAAACAAGTATACGCCTTTTTGAATTCTATTGAAATTTTTTTTTTTTTATGCGTGATGACGCGTCTATAATAAAGTCTGATCATACTTATTGTATATAAATAGAAAGAAAAATATTGATATATTACAGAAGAAATAAATATATAAAGGTAAAAACATAATTAATGAGTTTAGCTCTATTTTTCATGGATGCAGTCTTGCTTCTACAGTTCATAATTTAGTTTTTATATCCGAGAGTGAGCTCGTTCCCCGCATAAGTTCTCATATTCCATCCCAGTCGATGCACTATATACCAAGTGGATACATACTATGCTCTCATATACTCTACAGATTATTTTTTACAGCAGCCTTTTTGCTTCGCGGCTAAATTCATAAATTCATAACTTTACTCCTATAAAGCGGTAATTTCTGCTCGATTTAACTCTCTCGACCAGGCGCTTTGTTGCGCAATCATTCACATTCTTTTTCCTATATAAAACTTCAACTCTAACGTCTATAATCATCGCGCGCGCTCGCGCGTCTGCGTGCACATTTCTAATTACCTCTAATCTCAAGATCTATAACATTAGTCAGAGCTCGTTTATTACCTTACACTCACCGCATCGCGCGCGAAGCCCCGCATATATGTTCCCCATCACATACACGCACATATGCGGATGACTCATACGTCGCGTCCCCTTTAAAAAATCGCGTAAATTAATCGCACGCGCTAATACAATTCCGCAGCAGAGACGCGCAGCATCGCAGCATTGTTCCACATCGCGTTTTTGCGCTAATCGTAAAAGTTATTCACTCGGCCGGGGCGATAATCAGGGCCCGGGCAATAATAAAGTGTCTTCATCTCTTTCTCCCAGCCGCTCAACCTCGTGTATATATATCCCGCGCATATAACCCTTTCTCCCTCCCTCCCTGCGCACACACATGCCCGAGCTTTTTCTTCTCTCTCTCTTTCGCACAAATGAAACGCGCGTAGAGAGGAGGAAGAGGGAGGGAGAGCGGGAGGAGAGAAGAAGAAGCGTATTATCCGAAGGGGGAAAAACCTCGGAAACGAATCTGCGTTACGGGATAATGCGAATATCTCTGGCGCTCGGGCGCGCGCGTATATACCTACGTATGATGCGGCGGCGGCGGCGGCGGCGAGAAGACATTCCCGCTGCCGACGCCTCTCTCGGGCTAGCTTATAGCTCTAGCTAGCCAGCTAGCGCGCGGTCCGCGTGTGTCTCACGCCCCCGTGATGAAAAATTCCCGATACCTCGTTCTCGCGGCGAGGCTAGCCGGCGCGCGGGTCGTCCCTCTCTCGCGCGCTCGCGCACCGGTCTATCCTATTTATTTCCACCTCTATCTCCCTCTCTCTCTCTTTGCAGCCTCTCTCTCTCTCTCTCGCCGCGGTCGAGAGGCGATGCGCGCTTTTTTCGCGACGGGTTAGAAGTCGACGGTCTGTATGTGTGTGCGTGTGCGCTCATTGGCTCGGTAATATAATAATAAACCACCCCGAGGCATCGAATCTAATCACGCGTCGAGCTTTTCTTATATGCTTTCGATTTTAGCGGGGCATCTTCGTTTTTGCTGGTGCGCATTGTTGAAGCGCAAGATGCGAGTTTCGAATGGGATGGGTGGGTATACACAGTGCGCGGAATTAATCGAGCATAGTAAGCAGAATTGATGATGACACATATAGCACCAGATCGTAGCATATCATTAAGATTATGTACGGCGTTTCGATGCTGTGGTCATTTTGGTTTACGATATGCGGAGGCATGAAAAAATTTATAGTTGTAAAAGCAGTCGGCTGTTATAAATATAAGTATGATTAATATTAAACCTAAGATATCTATGTACGATAGAACGTGAGAAACATTGTACAGGTTTACTCTAGATATTCAATTTTTTTATAGAAACAGTATCATATATTATTATATGTTTCTGTAGGTAGTCAATAAGTGTTTAAGCATTTTATCGGGCTTTGTCATATCAATGGCGTATTGAAAAACGATAATTGTGATTTATAAACGATTCTTCAATCATGTGATATTCCACACTAATTTAATCATTCCAAATTCTTCAGTCGCTGCACTATTGTTCCGAAGGAAAGATGTAGAACTACATGACCAATTGTTTTCATTGTATCATTCGCTCTTGCATAAATTGCGAAAATTTACATGTATCACTTGTAAACCATTTTTGTTGCACAACAAAAGATTATTAATCTGCGGCGAGTTTTGCAAGCTCGAAATTGAATAAAGAATCTTTTGCAAAACGTAAAACGTCGGACTCCATAAAAACCGAGGCAAAGTGCGCGTACTGCGCGAGCGAAGAGCGTACATAGGAAAATTGCGAGCACACGCGCACTAAAGAAATGATTTAAGCCGTACTCAATAAAAAAGCGATTCGAAGCTCCGAAGCGTTTAATAATTAAGCAGATGAGAATTGAGTAATTACTATACTTAAAAAATACGACTGCGCGGCCTTTAAGAGAAAAGTCGAGCGCCGAGGTTCCCGTCGCCGAGCACCGCAGCGCGTGTATATAGCGAAGTGGCCATATAGACCCGCGCGGGAAGTATCCTCGGCAAAAATTACACGTGCCTTTGAACGGGAGCTATTTATGATCGCAATTTGTGCCCGAACGACTTCAAATTCCGCATGCATACATCGTATGTCCGACCGTGGCATGAACTACTAATATCAAACGGCTGAAAAGAAAACGCGGGCTTGGATTACACAATGACTTTTCTGCGTCTTTTTGCTTGTGTCGAGACTGAAATATAATGCCGATGTACGCGCGTGTATTTTACTGTTTTCTTTTAAACAATATAATCCTCACAATTATTTATCCTACAAAATCCAAAGTCTATTACGCGTTATTGTATTTGATTATTAATTTAGAGTAATAAAAGAATAGCAAAGAATATTTATTTCTTTATTTGAACAATTCATTTATTTTTGCTTCCCAATTGCAATTAATTACCTTTCTTTACATAATTTTCCAAAGTTCTAAATTTTATTTGGAATTAGATGTTTTGCATGGTTTCATTTACATTACTTTACTGAAAATATAAGGATAATTAGATTTATTATTAAATTTACTAAATTAAATTATCTATAGATAATTTATTGTTTGTGATTGTCTTATATTTCGTAAATTAGAAAAAAATAGTTGAGTAATCTGAAATATAATTCATTACGATATTGTAAATAATAATAGTAAAATTTAAGTGAAATATTAATATAAAAGTAAACCATTCATCGGACTTTACGGCACTCTAAAATATTCTTTTGCCAGTAAATATAACGTTTCGCCTTATATTACGTTGCAGTTAAAGCAGAATTACAGTTTCATGGCTTATTCCTAGCTCTACTTATTTTTTCGCGAATTCATTAAAAGTCGACAGTTTTATCGCACAAAGGCAATCAGATAGTATACATAACGACTGTTACCACTAGTCGAAAAGATACTATTTTGCAAACACTGCTAAACGTAGATTTATCTTTTTTAAAGATGACTTTCTTAATTAGGCCCGAGCTATTTATTCGCGAAATTCCCGGAGCAGTAATTTAATTAAGAAAGGCCCCTCTCTCTCTCCCGTGGCGAGTTCACTTTAAATAGATAAAGTCTTATTCAGCTTAAAGTTACTAGTTTACTTAATGTCGGGGCGATTCTTGTCGAAGGCACCGCGCGCCGCCGCTGCCACAGAGGTTACAAGTGATATGCTCCCGAGTAAAGGTTCACCGTGCGGCGGCGGCGGCGGCCATACGATCTCGGTAAATCGGAATTCGCCTTTTTACGTACTTTGCCAGGGGACGCTACCGCGCTCGTTCCTTCGCTCGCGTCCCTTGATATTTGCGTTCTTCAGATTTTTAACGGAAAAACGTAGGCCGTATAGGAGGAGAGACTAAAGGCTTTAACGTGATCAAATTCCAGAATAACTTAAGGCTTCTTTTTTATCGACGAAATTTAAGCGGAGGCTCTAGAGATCAAAAATAGTTGTTTATTTAATAATTGAGTAATTCATTTTGGTTAAATTTGTTGATTAAATATTTATAATTATCACAATATTTATAATTGAATTGATAAGCGTGTAAGTTTTGTAATTGTTATGAATTATAACATAGGCTTTGTCGTACATAAGCAAAGATAATTCATCATTTTTGTGCAATAAATCAGCTATTTTATGGTGTCCTACGTAATATCTGTTTCTAATTAAGTTGCTAGAAATGATTTTATGTGAAAACATGAGCACAAAAGGATCATATTGGATAAAAATAGCTATTTCAATGTGAAATTTAGCATCTTACGTTAACAATCGTTTAATGTGCGCGCGTTTGAAAAGAATTGCCTTAGTACTTGAAAGTGACGCTTAGATTCAACTATAAATAAATTCTGAAGGCTTGTAAACTACAAAATTACTTACCTACTTTTACGCTATGAATAATATTTTCAATCGATTGTTATCTGAGAAAACGATACAAGATTTCAAAATATCTACATAAGTGTTATATTATTTTTAGCACAAATACCATTTTAATTTTATAAATCATTTTAAATAAACGTTCAAAATGTTATGATTTAAAAAATTTATTTTCACTTAATGTTTGGAACTGCACATACATAGTTATTAAAAACATTCAATTAAAACCTTTGTGCATGCATACAACTGTACCAAAGGGCGCTTAACTGTACTAAACTCGTAATTACAGGCTTGTTGCGTACAACAAGAACGTAATAAATTATCTTATTGCGGAGCAGTCTCCTCGCAGCATCATTGATTTATAATATGCATCGGTGAATCTTGGCGAACCTTCAAAACCTGTATTGAACCTGAACAAAAGCAAGAATTTTAGTTGGTAACGTATGTCAGGCAAAATAAATAGCTTATATTATTATTATTATTATCAAATATATATTTTTAATTATTATTGGATACAGAAAAGCTGTAATACCATTACTTAAATAATAACTTATACCTATATGAATAGAAAACGTCTATATTTCACATAATTTTACCAAAGAAAAAGTTTGAATGGATTAAAATAGACTACCAATTCATTTATAAATATTCATACACTAACTTTATATAACTCAAATGAAACGACTGAATGATATTCGTTAATAGCGCGAATTTTATAGTACACGAGGCATTAAGAACATGTCAGCTCTTGTTCAATATTTCTATAAATCAGGTAAAGCATGTTGAAAACTCATAAAAGTTGGAAATTAAATCGCACGTATGTAGTCGCTTAACCATTAAATTTTATGGTAATTTTAGTGCCTTATCACATATTTATGTTTTGGGCAATGTTTTAATTTTATTACGTATATACTTATCTTAATGTATTTCGGTTTGTTTTAGCTATATTCAGACCCGTTATTTTTATCAGTTATTAGATGTAAATTATAAACATTATATCATGTTTTTTATTGTTCTGTCATGACCCATTTTTCTAAAATGATTCGAGATACATCGAAACACATTATCAAAGATTTTACACTTACAACTTTTATAATGTTTATGTATAAAGTACCTCGGAATTGTCACCAAAGCCAAAATCTTTTTTAAATATAAGGAATATTGAAATACATACTTCTTTTCTGATAAAAATGATGCGTTGTAACTGAGTATTTCGTAGAGCTGCATGAGAGCAAGACCACAATCTTTATGTAATTTTATTGTTGTCTCGCTCTCGTAAATTCTTGAAAATTTCTCTCTTGTCAGTCAATATGAAGAGTATTATTGTCTTGTCTTGAAATTCTTGATCATATTGGAGTTACGCAGACGTGCGATAGTAAGGAAGTGGCTTCTTTCGTTCCGCAGACGTGCGACAGTAAGCGAGTCGATTGTTTAAAAAATTCTTAAGCCCAAATAGCAGGGGGATACGAGGTTCACGTAGCAGAAGAAGGCACGCAGATATAAAATCTAATTGAAAATAATAATGTAATTATTAATCACATAAATGAAAATAAAAATTTAGTTATCAATTAGATTTCATGTAATTAAAAATTAAAATTTAGTTATCAATTACAATATAGCAAGATTAATCTTGATATTGTATTGTCTTGACTCACTATTTAAGAGAATAACCGATACAATATTTATATATATAAAATATAATAATAAAATAACTAAACATTTTCAAATCGTAATAATTTATCGAAATAATCATAACTCATGAAACTTTGGTAGTTGCTGACGACCATCTAGTAATGAGATGTTTGAGTGATAAAGGCTGACAAGGTAGTCGGCGACGTGCTATATATCCCCTCTGGCCGGGTTACTTAGGTACTTGAGGCCATAGGGAGAGTGTGCACCGCCTGGCGGCGGTACATTAACTAACCTCTGGTCGGCGGCACATACCATATGGCGGGAAAAATCAAATTTCAAATTTGGCATTTATTTATACTTGTGCCGAAATGTTATTGTTTTTTTATTAAACCTAGTGTATTTTATATTAAATCACCTTCAGTTACATTATTCTTAAAATTCAGTAAATTTGTAAGGTAGAAGTTTCTTAAATATAAGAACACTTTTATGTATGAAACTTCATGTACTTTTACATTATTCTAGTTACATTGTTATAAAATTTCAGTTACATACCTAACTTTCATTAAGATTATAAGTAAATTTCAATTGCATATTATATTAAACTTTAGAGGTACCCTCGGTACGTAGCTAGTCAGTTGAGAAAACGCTTCGACATGTCATTGACTCACACAATAACAGTCGTAAATTTGGCAATGTTATACCATACTTATAGTAATATGCATATGTGATTGTAACCTAATGTTCAAGAGAACGTGTGTTATTCAAGAAAGAGACTCTGAATGGTAATATTTAAAGTAGATATGACTCTGGGATAAATTTCTGCACGTCTCAGAATTTTATCAGAATTCTTTCGTTTTGCAATGTTTTTATATACTACAAAAGGTGAATTTTCCCATAAGAGCCCACGTTATTTTCAATCACTGATTTCTTGCTTCTGAAGCTCTGAATCTTCACAAAATTTTAACCATAGCTTCAGTGCACTTTAATACAGCTGTACCCAAATATCAAATGATTATCATTTAAAATTTCGATTACCAATATCCTTGTCGATCAAATCAGATGGAGAAATGAATAATTTATATACATTATCATATACCTATTAACTATATATGTTATAAGTGGTTTGATAACTTGTCATGAAAATCTATTGCTTGCCAAGTAGTATGTTCTATGTTTAATTCATATAATTATTATTTCGCAAATAAAAATAAAGAAGAATTCTACTTTATCAATAGCGGATATGCAAATTATAAAAGTTGCGTGTCTTTTTTTAAGGAGGTTCTACAGCAACTCTTTACTCAAATGATTGGTGTCGAAAATTCTTCTAAAAACTAATCATGTATAGATCGAAAATGATTAAATAATATTTTTGTTAGAGTGGTATAAAATTTACTAGAATCTCATTTTTTAAATTCAGGATAGATTCTTATTAGTTATAAAGCCTTTCACTTTCGGTCTCCTAAAACCTTTAGGCCATAAGAAACTATATTACAGTTGCCATTTTTACAAAAAATTTTTCTCCAAATTTTCCCTGGCAATTAGTTGAAACTTCAACAACTTCTTGAAGTATTAATTGATATTTATATGGAAAGTTTCAGTAACCCTTTATAAAACTTTTAAAGCAATAGAACCTCCTTCATAAAGTATAATGCGAATCTTTATTATAAAATTATGTAATACCGCTATGTAGATTAGTTGTTAAGCCCCTATATATCTATATTCTTTCAGTGAAATAGATGATACGATAACTTTATTGGATATTATTAGAACAAATTGTAAAATAAGAAATATAAATATACGGGTTTGATTCGATTACAAAAGATATAACACGATATTACTTATCATATTCGTTGAAATCTCAGCGCCGACTCGATGATCGCCGCGGGTTTAATCCGGTAAACGAGGATCAAAGCATTTCGACCAATCAAATCATTATACGCGGCGGCCGAGGAGCAGCAGCGTCGCGCAAGAAATTAGAGAGGGCAGTGAGATTGGCATAGGCCCCCTCGCGAACAATAAACAACAGCGTGATGCACGTAGAAAATCGACGTTGCCCAAGCGAATCCGTACAATCGCACGGGGGGCCTATTACATTAACGTTTGTCACGACACTCTGGGGCGCGAGGGGCGAGGGGAGGAGGGGAAAAGCGCGAGCCAGCGGTCCGCGGAGGCCTTCGCGACGAAATAGATCGACCACGCAATATGCACCAGACGCGCGGCTTGATCGGTGAATGCGCAGGCGAGTGCGACAGCCGCGCGCAGCTCTTCAGGCAGCCAGGCAGGCAGGTCTTTGCACAAGTCCGCGAAATTTAAAGTGCATCCTCTCCGTTGCACAATGCCCGGCTCTCCTCAGCTCTCTGCTGCAGTTGTGCGGCGGGTTTTCATATACGTGTTTCTCTCTCTCTATGTACACAACCTATCAGTCAGCGGCCATTGTCGATGTTTCCTTTTCTCGAATCATCCTCCGCGGCTGCTTGCTGCTTATGAATCATTTCGCGAGACCGTTGCGTTATATTACGGTTGCGAAATCATATATTTATATCATAAAATGCACTTATAAATATTCTTAGCTATATTACCGGTCTGATATTATCTATTTCTTAGCTGTAATTTTTCCTTTTCGTCAAGGTCTTCCTTATAAACATTTTCCATCTAATCTTCTTGATATTTCAGTTCTTAAAATATTCCTATTCGAATATATGAGTAAAGCTATTTATTGTTGAGCTTGATAATAACTTTGTATTTTTTTTTACCACGATGTAAACAATTAAATACACAGTATACAATAAGGAGTTCCACATTTTTCACAATAAGATAAAACGCTATTTTCTGAAAAGACAAATGTGAAAAAGAGTTAAATCTGTTCTCACAAGCGCGGTTGACGAAATTCCATTTTTCATCGCATCAAATTTCCTACGCGTGCGCGTGTCGTCGTATCATCTTTCCCTCAAGATTTCACAAATGATCCTATAACAATGAGCAATGAATAGTAATTAAACACTTGCAAAATCCATGCGGCCAATTTGACTTAAAAGGCGATTACGAATTTCCACTCTATTGATCCACCCTCGCCCACTAACTACTTGCCCCCCTCGTTTCAGCCGGGCCGAAAAAAGTCCTAATTACCGCGGCCAGACCGAAAAATCTCGCTCGCAGCGGAGAAGAGAATACGATCCCGCGAGACAATCGCGGGCTCACGCGCTCGCGCACAATAAGATGCAACAAAAGCGCGTCGCGAGATAAGCCGCCGCTGCACGAGAGTAGCAAATGAGCAGCTCGCCTCGGCGAAGGAAGTTCATTAAGTAATAAATGACATTCGATAATAGCGCGGCGGCGGTGGCTGGAGCGCGCGGCGCAGGCGCGGGAGGGTTTGCACAAGCCCGCGAAATTCAAAGTGCATCCGCGTTGCCCAAGCGCGCGCGTGCTCTCTCTTTCTCCTCTCTCTCTCTGTATATACACACTGCGAGCGCGGTGCGGCTATCTGCCGTGAGTGCGCTTACGCGGCGAGGCTCATTTCCGTTAGCCATTTACGGACAGCGGGGGCTGACAAAGGCTGTGTTCCAATTACATAACAGTCTAGACACCCACCTCCTCTCTCTCTTTCTCTCTGCAGTCTCCTTCTCGCTCGCTCTCCCTCGTCTCTTTTCTCTCCGCGCCAAGGATGCAACATCCGCGGACAATCGATGGTAGGAGGACAAACGATCGTTCACCTACGTGCGCTCGCCCGGCGCAAAACAAGTGCGAGACCGAGCGAGCGAGCGTGCAGCGTTGCGCATTTTTGAAAATGGCATTATTTGCAAATAAGTATATCTCGCAAACTATTAGTCATAGCAGAGGAGTAGCGCGCTTCTCGGAATCGCGGCGAGCTCGCGCGCGCGCGCGCACCTCGAAACGAGAACAAAGAAAATGCCTGGAAAGTGCCTACTCTCTCGCGCGAGGGCTGGCTCATAGCTCGGGCTCTCTTTCTCTCTCCTCTCCTCTCTCTTGCTCTGTGACTTGCAGCCCGCGCGCCTGCGTGTGACTCGCCTCTTGTGACTTACAAGCTCGGGTACGTGTCGCTCGGCCGCTCTCTCGTGCGCGCGAGATATTTCGTTATACGCGACAGAGACGACGATAATGCATACGGCTGCAGTGAGGGAGAGAGCGAGAGAAGTCGCGCGAGTAATGATCCTCGCGTATTCGCCTCGCCGCGCGTTCGTATTATACGGCCAGCCCGCGCAAAAGCGCAAGCGCGTATGCGAATTCTTATATTCGCGGGCGCGAGAGAGGGAGTTGACATTTTTTAGGGATTTATTTATGATATATTGTGATCGTAAATCGTCGCCGGCCGCCGCGAGTAATTGGACTGCGCCCTGTTCGAGCTTCGCCGCGGAGAGCTTTTTCGAGTAGATAACGAGGCTCGAGAGCGCCTGGGATATAGGATGTTCTCGCGGATGAGCGACGCTGTTTTATAGGCGCGATTACACGTGTTTCTTTTTTCCCAAACGCGTGTGTAATTGTTCGCAGGTGTGGATTCTTTTTACTTTTACGCGGGAAGTGATTAATGCCTTTTAAACGCGCCGGACTTTTTAAACTCGCGCGTAATTCAATTATACCGAATTTATTACACCGTAAAGCGTATAACAAGATATGGCGGAGGCGATAGGTGGAATACTAACATTGGTATTTACATGATGATTCAAGATCCTAATAAATGATAATTCGAGGGTGAAATGTGGGGCAAATATAGTGATTATACGAGCAATTTGCACGTTTACATAATATGATGGTTGCACAATGTCGTTCCGGTTATGAGTTAATACGGTGCGCGACTTTTCATTGTCATAATAAGCATATTTATTCTTTTTTAGTCCAGCAAATCTGTACGAAGAGTACACTGAGAAAAAGTTTGATTAACTCAATTAACCCCGTATTTATAGATATCAATCTGAATAATTATTCAACAAATTATCTCTATCTTTCTTATTTCACTCTATATAGAAAGGCTCATTTTCATCTTTGTTAGAACATCTTTGTAAAGATTCAGACACTTGTTTATCAAGTTTCGTACGAGCCTGATCGATATATTATAATTTGTTAAACAATGTAGTTTTCCAGATTTTCAAAATTTTCAATTCATCCTAGGATGCCACATAAGGAAATTTTATAAAGATAACAATGAGGCTTTCCAAATTTAAACCGGAGCACAAATAGAAAAGATTGAAATGATTTGTTAAATCATTCTGTACTTGATATATTTAATTATTATAACATTTAACGATATTTTATTTAGGCGAGAAACGTCTCACCTTGCAATATAAGAACAAATCATTAAAATATATTTTATATGTTTGAAACCTATATATACCCATAGAAGTACATTAAATAATTTTATTGAAACAACAATATTACATTAAATCGAATGCACATTTCATTGAATTAATTAAATCAATCATTGAATAATTGAATTTAACTGTATTATTATGACAGTACGTCGTATAAGTTAATTCTGATAAAGTTTCACTTGGCATGTGTCGTTTTCTTTTATTTTATATGTTGACAAATGTTTATTTTAAGATATTTTCACATGTGGAGTATGAACATTTTTTCAGCCTCTTATCAAGTATTTTTTCTACAACTTGGCTGGGCCTCTCTAATGATTCCCTGTTAGTTATCACACCGTTTGACGTAGATCCGTTTCAGTTAACACTTTTTCTAATTGTTTCCCACAGTTAGTTACCGAGTACAAGTATATGACTCACCTCAAAGGCTTGTTTCTCAAGACTAGCATTTTCGAAATCAATATTGTGACGTGAGTTTGCTTGGACTACTTTCTCCGAATAATATATCTATAATTCCCATTGTTCCTCATTTATTGAATTTCTATTTCTGTAAGGAAATTTTTTCTGTTTTAGTATCGGAATGTATATTGAGAAGATGCTTATGTTGATGAGTCAGTTTGAAAATCGAAGCCACCCTCATCTGTATCTAGATATTGAAACCTACAAGGAATAGTAAAATTACATTATAATCGGGATGAACGAGATGACAGAGCTTATCTGGAATTACATTCTTATATTCTCTATTGATTATATTTAATTTTTCATTTTCACTAATTGTCTTTATCATCCGGAGTTGGGAAACTCAATAAAAACACCGACTGATTACAATTATATTAAAGAACAGAAAATGAATAAAAATAATGTAAAATTCGATGTAGGAATCTGTAATTGGCCTTAACACCCCCTTAATGTTAAATTGATACAAATTAATGGAATTCATACAATTAAATATTTTTTATTACATATATTACAAGTGATAGATACTGTCATTGTCATATATTTAAAAACCGCTAAGAATTGATTATTACGTTGCTTTTTGCTTCACAGATGTCACATTTGACCTGATAACTGATAATTAATTAAATAGACTTATATCCATTTCTTCGTATATTAAGATCTGTATTTTAACGTTGATTAGGAATTTATAAATAGACTAATACCTAAATATTTATAAATTTTTTTTTAATTTTCTCAAATGTTTGTAATAAACAAAATAATATTGGTAAAAACTACGACTTTAACTTCGATTATATAATTCTAAGAAAGATTTTTTAAATGTTTTTTGGAAAAGACATAACGCCGAATATTCATGACACTAAATTACAAATCATACTATACACATACAAGAAATGATTTAATAATTACATTTATTTACTTTTTTTTTTAATCAAGCATAACTTCGCCAAGTTATCCAATGCGATATGTGGTCACATCATTGCAACATAACACACTGTGTATATGTACGTAGGTGCAATTTCAAATCGATTTCATACTTGTTGAATATACACCGCGTCATGCGACGAATATATTCAATAAAATAGTCCCGTCGTTTTCAGCACCTTAATGACTTTTTGCACTTGTTACTATGCCATCTTCTCTCATGCACGCAGTATACACATACATTTACAAAAAAAGTCCGCCTCGCAGCAGTTCGAAAGAATATAAAACTTGCTAAGTATTCGCGCATCTAAAAGTGCGCGATTGTGCACGCGCGCAATCGTAAAAGCGCAAGCGGCAAAAACGCGTTATAAACTTAGCTAAAACTTCATTAGGAAGCCTCCCAGCGTGCACGCGCGCGATCCATTAGCCGCGCGTATATACATACAAAAGAAAAAAAAGCCCCGTGATAAATAGAATTTGACGTCGAAAAAATGGCCAATAAATAAAATAATGTTGATTTAGATAAAATTTCTTGCGTTCCAGCGGGGATATGACATAAAATGTATTATTTATTATGACAAAGTGCGCGGCGCTGCGTTGTTGCCGTCTAAATAGCCGGCGCATTAATAAAAGACTCGAACGAAAACCGGCTCGCGCGTTTTTGCAGGCATGTCCTCAATTGATATTTTATTTCCTGTTGTGTATAGCCTCTCTCGCGCCCGATGCGCGCACATCTAACGGCGCGACTTTGCGCGTTATCCCTATGTACACAGCTCGCATGGTGCGCACACGGCGCGCCGTCCCTTACAAATAGTCCAGTCGCCTCAATCACGCGCACGGCACCCGCGCCGCCGACACTTTTTACACATAGCAACGTATATATAAGCGAGAAGAATATTCACCTTCACGCACGGGGGGAATATAACTGTAAAACTTTCCGCGCCTATACATGCGACGCGCGAAAGATTCCTCCCTCGATTTTTTTCCATTTACATCGCCGCGTGTGATGCGCTTAAATTTTAATTAAGGGCCCCGCGTGCGCACCTGAGAGCGATGATATAATTCGTCGCTGTCGGACAAGTGTGCAAGTAGTAGGAAACAAGTAGAACGCGACGCGCGCGCGCGCGGCTTTTGAATAGACGTTGTTTTCAAGCCTTTTCGCGTAAATCTTACATCGGGATCCGAGAGTGGCGGCGAGCGGAGCGAGTATATATACGCACGCGCGCGCGCGCATCGATTTCATAACCGTGTAATTTCGTAATTTCGTAACCGCACCTACTTGTCATCACTTCACCGGTAAGTATACCTACCATTCCGTTAATATATTGTGGCGTTTCTCGTAAGGGGGGACAGCTTTAATATGAGGAGAAAAACATTACCGCACGACGCTAAATTAACCGGGCGAATTATAAAAAGGCTTCTTTTAAATTATAAGAACTCTTTAATAACGACCCGCCGCGAAAAGTTTCATTTTGCCCCGGCACAAAAAAACACCGCGTATGAGAAATGACGTTAATGTAATAATTTTCTGCAAACTCCTTTTCAATTATGCTTCTTTGCCGATTTCTTGCCTTTTCACCAATTCGTTTATATAGTAGACTTGCGTTACACTAAATTAACCGCTAATTACGAAACGAAAAGTTATGCATCAGGGTTTTTTGGTGCTACGTTTTTGGGTAAATTTCATCGTAGCTTTAATAAAAGCCGATAATTAAAACCAATAAACGCGTGCTCGCACGTGAAAGCGGAGTTAGCCTTTGAAGATGTAATATGTTGGACAGAAAAAAGAATGGATGCAGTAAACTGTTGTCGTAGAAATAAAAATGTACTCGCGTGCGATAAAAGTATATATTCGTTCGGACAATAAATTTGTCCCGTATTGTAGAGATATAGACGACAATTCAGGACGCTAATTAGAAAGCGTCGAAAATCGACATATGAGAAATATCGTATAGTAATTGCCGACGTGAGACCGATTCCTAATCAGTTAAGGATTCTTTTATAGTTATAATGATTCGAGAAAACCTTATAGTCATAAGACATTTTTTCCCACAGATTACTGAAAGTTTTTCTTATAGATGTAAGCAATAAAAAAATTGATATAAATTTATTAGATTAGGTGAGTATTTTCAAACAGTTCATTATACAAATTTGCAAAAAATTTGTCAAAGACATTACCAGTACATTGCAATTATTCCAGCAGTGATGACTAGGAATTAAAAATGCAATGATGAAGTAACTCATAATGTGGTCAGGTTTCAGTCCATATTTATCGAATTAACAAACATAGAAGCATACAATTTTTTCTTTTCTCTATTAATAGATTTTACATGGATTGGAAAATTAAACTTTTAATTTTCACCCCTTTATTCTGATGAAACGATCGAAAGGTTAAAGTTGATCGTTGAAATTCCGCACGAATCATTCAGCAACGAGAAAGAATCCACGAAGAAATAAACGCTCCCATTAAAAACAATAACAACGTATGCCGCGATAGTTGCATGCACTGTAGCCTCGCAGGAAAAGGATCCGAAAAGGACTACTGCACGCGAGGCGGCGGCGGAGGAGGAGGCGCAGAAGCAGAGGAGTGTCGAAGCGTGGAAGAGAAAGTGAAACCTTGGCTGCCTATTAAGCCATCTGGCTATTATTTGCGCCACCGCGTGGATGTCAATAACATTACTCGCGGCTGCGCGCGCGCGCGGCGATTGTCATATGCATCGGCTGGCCGCCGCCGGCAGTTGCCTCATCTAATCTTAAAAAGGTGCCGTTACAGACTGCACCGAGCAGCTATGCACTTGCGCTGTATATTGTGGGAGCCGCGCACACGCAAGGCTTCTTCGTTTTTGCGGGCGCGATAAGTGTCGCCGGGCCGGCGCACTGAATTGTTTTGTGCCTATACGCAGACATATAGGCACGTTTCGTAAATTTGCATCGATTATGCAAGCGAGGCGCTTCTCTCGCTGCTTTTTCCCCGCCTCCGAATCCCGCTACTTTTTTCCCCGAGCTCGCACGTCAGCAGCGGAATAAGGCCGGACGTTTTACGGCGAGAACGTAAAAATCAAATTAAGAAGTCCCCACCGCGAGAGAGGCGTATTATAGGCTTTTTTCTCTTTCGCATATATTCGCGAGGATTATAAATTTCTGTATTTATTGGAATGTTCGACTTCTTTTTACGATGCTCTTTTTGGCCGGGTTTTTCGAGAGTGAATCACGGGCTCACGGGCTAAAATTTACAGCCTCGCAAAAAAATACAAACATACAACTTCCATTTTTACGGCTGGATTTTACTGCAATCTAATTGTTTCTTCTTTTTAGTTCTCTTTGCAAAAAAAAGTGATTTACGCGCAGTGATCGGTAGGACGTCATAAATTTTCAAATGTCCATTTCCGTCGTTTTTAAAATTATTATCAAAAACAGCGATTAAAATGTCATAAAGAAGGCTTCCCGCACGGCTTATAATTCATAAGTGCACAGACTAATTTACTGTATTTGCGTATCAAAGCAAAATATAATTTTATTCATCCGGCATTCCGCAAAAGTATTTAAGTGAATAATTTATTGGATTAAATTTGATGCCATTTTTAGAAATTTCCAGTGTTTTTGTAGACGAAAGATGTTTACTATGATTCGAATTTCTTTTTATTTTTTTGGCTATTTAATCATAATACGAATGCTGTTATACCATACATAAATAGGTATTATTTGAATAATGTGGTGAAATTTCATCGAGCCATATGCAAGGTGAATTCAAAAGAATAACAATTATTTCCTTTTTTTTTAAATTATGTAGAAAGTTTAAAATTATAGTGCATAATAAATTAGCTCAATTAAAGAAACTTGTCGAGGCAGTGACAACAATTCTCGGTTATTATATTAACACTGAATTCTATTTTCCATAATATAATGCAGAGGATAGTGAAAAAGATTGAAGCTTAATATGCATAATTTCTTTATTTTGGCTCGTGAATTTCCCTTTTGAAGAAACCAATACTTGTATGAGGACATTGGGGTTATAGATAAATAAATAAGAAATATTTTTTTTTATTTTTCGTCAACTTTGATCTTTTATTTATATAAATACAATAAAATCGTTTTTTGCGAAGACGATGACGCACGCAAGGGGAGAGGAAGAATAACAACGCATTTCCAGAATTAAATTAAACAAAAATATTTATTTCATCAATATAAGCTTAAGTACTGGCCGTTCTCTTACTGTCATTTTTTAACTCTTAAACTTAGTATTTACAAATAAGACGCCAAAACGAATATTGTCGTCCCTTAATTACATTACCTACATTTCTTTATAACAAGTGGAAAATAAGCAAACAATTCTGTCGGGCATTTTCTCCATTTAAAATGTCGCACCTTTATATAGACGTGTCTCTCTGTATATATCGTAATTTGTGTTTACTGGCCTTTTGATTTACTAAGGATCACATTTTTATAAGTTTGCTTCGTACAAACTGTATTTCGATAAGAGTATATATAATATATATATAAAGAAATAGATCCTGTACATGCACATTAAATAATATTATAATAATAATAATAATAATAATAATAGTAATATCATCAAATATAGTACATTTATAATAATTCTATGACTGTTCGTTGCATCTGTCTTTCTTCGATATAAAAATGTATACGCTGACGTTGGATACTTACATATTTGGTCGCGCATATATATAAAGACGTATACATATACATAATAATATTAACTTTCGTTCGCTATTGGGGAAAAATAACAATAAAGTTATAAAACGGCTGTATGTGTTGGGTGTGTGTGTGAGTTTTACATCGATAATCAAACCTATCTACTATTGGAAAAGAGTAGGGTCGGTGTTATTTTATTTGCATGATGTTAGTCTGACGTGACAAAAAATGGTGTCGAAACAAGACAGCTTGCAGAGCACTTGAACACATTGGACCGATACGGATTCACTCGCTCTATAATATCTGATAATTCGCATATCAACGAATCAGGCGTGTCGGAGAAAGGCAGTTGGCTTCTTTTGCAGCCGACTGCTGACATTCCCTGTACATTCTGCATAATCGTAAGAACGCCAACGTTTAAAATCGCTACGCGATCCCTTATCAGTTGCCCGATTGACGAGGGGAAAAAAATCACGATTCCATCTCGACGATGAAATTTTCCCGATTCTACGATGAATTCCGACGGCTATATACGGCTGGTCGAAGGAGCACCGTCGCCATACAAAAAATACGAATTCCTAGTCTTTTATTTACACATCCATTGCTTCTCTATCCCGAGCTAGAGCGAGACCTCGGCGGCCGGCCTCTTGACGTCGAGGCTCAGGTCGAGGGGGTTGCTCTTGGCGGTCGGCTCCTGGGCGGGGCTGCTCGATCCGCTGCTGCTGGCCGCCCCGGAGCTCGCCTTGCTCGCGGCGCTGCTCTCGGCCTCCTCCTGCGCCTGCTTCTCCAGCGCCTGCTGCCTCTGTATGGCCTTGGCCGAGCGCACGCTCAGGTCGATGGGCTCCATCTGCTCGACGGCGAGGCCGCCGGGGCTGGGGCTGGCGAGTAGCAGGTCGCCGCCCCGGAGCGAGTGGTGGGAGGTGGCCGGGGTGACGAGCTCCGCCGGCGGGTAGATGAGCCCGTGGCCGTGGTGCGGCAGGTAGTCCGCCGTGGTGAGGGTGACGGTGGCGTTGATCTTCCGCCTGGGGAAGTCGCTGGGCGGGTGGTGGTGGTGGTGGTGGAGGTGGTGGTGGCGCTCGCTGGCCGAGGGCGAGGACTCCTGCTTGAAGTAGCTGAAGGCCGAGTTGCTGCGCGAGTGCTCGTCGTGCTCGTCGGCGCTCTCGACGGAGCTGGCGCCGCTGTCGCTCGGCGTTTCCGTGGCGCGCTTGGTGTAGATCGGCAGGAAGGGCCGGAAGACCTCGAGGGAGCTCGAGGGGATGGCCGCGTCCTTCTGCGCGGAGGCGAAGTTCACCGAGAACATGGAGGAGGTGGACACGAGGTCCTTGTAGGCGAAGGCCGAGGGCGGCGTGGTGCTGCTGTTGCGCGGCGGCGTCGTCGAGGACTGCTGCTGGCTGGCTCGGTCCTCCTCCTTCTGCCAGGCGAGGAGCTTCAGCTGGTTCAGCTGGGCGATGTCGTCGGGCCGGGGCGACTTGTCGCTGCGATCCCGGCCCTTCTGCTTCATCATGGCCACGTGGAGGAGGTGGGACTGGAGCGCGAGGTCCTCCTGGCTGGGCGAGCTCTGGTCGCGGCCGTCCTTGGCGCTGAAGCCGAGGCCGAGGGCCTGCTGCGACTGGGACTGGAGGCCGGGCAGGAAGCTGGGCAGGAAGCCCGCGGGCCCGAAGTGGCTAGCGCCGAGGCCGCCTGCGCCCTGGCCGCTGTTGGTCTGCTCCTGCAGGAGGCAGTGGATCTTGAACCAGTTGGAGCGCCGGCCGTACCGCGAGCCCGACTTGGACATGCCGACCATGAGGCACTTCCTGAGCCGGCAGGCCTTGCAGGCCGTGCGGTTCTTCTTGTTGATCACGCAGACGCCGCCGTTCTTGCATTCCGATATGCTGCCCAGGTTGTTGTACGTTCGGCCGAAGAAGGACTGTAACAGAGAAGAAGGAGATTACGAGGTTAGACGCTTCGTGTATAGGACGCTTTGCGACAGAGCCGCGCACTTTTTCATTCGAATGGGCTTGAGAACACGCCGCGTCTCGGTCGGAGCGCGGCATTGTTTTTCAAGTTAATAAATCCAAATAGCAGCTGATACATCTCGGCCGATTCGAATGAAAAGTCATGTCTTGCGCTCGGGATAATGGCGAAAAATGGCAAACAAATGATCGGGGAGATGCTCGAATGATCAGATATAGCCGCCGCGGCATCATCGACGGCGGGCGTTTCGAAACGTCGAAATTTCGAAAAGCCGCCGTAGTGTAAAAAGGTCAAGAGTCAGGCAGAAGCGAGGCGATAAAAGTTCGCCGTGGCGCGTTTTATTGAAATATAAAAGAAAAACATCCTCGACGCGCGCGCATATAAGTGGCCAATTAGCAAAAGTACCGGCTCATAAATCAGACTCGTCTCAAGCGAGTAGTCAGTAGGCGCGGAATTATATAATTATCGTAAAAAAAGACCGCGTTATTGGTTTAGGCAGTGCTATATGGCTTTTTCTTCATATATTGCGGAATTACGCAGGACTATGCTTTATGGACGTAAACTCGGACACACACACAATTCTATATCTGATTTTTCCGCGGGAGTGGGCATATAGCGGTAGATTAGAAAGGCAGAGAGCTGTACGCGGGGGTATAAGTTGCGCTCGTCGCGCGGTCGTCAAGTTCGAGAGCGATTTTCCCTATCGGCGCCTCTCCCCGCGCCTTTTTTCTCATTCCCTCTCTCGCGATCGCGAGTAATAAGGCTAGATCGTCGGGCGCATTGTGCGCGATCGGTCGGAGAGGTGTGTTCTCTGCCGGCGCAATTCACCTTGCACTCTTGCACCAGTTGAAAGTGCAATAACGCCGCGCGTGTATAATATTGAAAGGTACTTAAGTGTAAGGGGGAAAAAATTAATCTTTTTGCAATACTCTTTAATTTTAACAATTACCACGTCGTTGGCCAATCCTCGTAATAGTCGTGAAAATATAATGTAACACAGCACACACACACAAGTGTATTTAAATTCTAGCCGTCGAGAGAGAGAGAGAGAACAATGACACTATTCTCAGCGCACAATGATAATATGACGGACTGCGCGCTCGCTCGCTGTCTCTCCTAACGTAAGAGGTAATAAAGTGTCCGCCAGAAAAGATTGTGCAGTTTCGAAAAGTGCAGGCTAGCTCACCGCTACAACATCCTCCCCGCTCGTGAGTGTCGAAAAAGCAGCAGGCGTCCAAGTGGAGCTTTGGACCGAATGTGCAGCATCGGAACGGGAGGAAGCTGTTATTGGCGCAAGGCGGCGGTAGCACACTACTACTGCTGCCTATTTCGCACACGAAGTAGGTGCGCGCGCGCGCGCGAGCGCGTGGTGCAACCGCGCAACCTAGGTCATTGTTACTTCCGACAGGTTGTGTGTGTGTTTGGCAACTCGCTCGAGCGGCCGCGTTGCTTGAACTCTCGCCGGTGCTGCTGCTTCAACACAAAGAATTCCGCGCGCTGTTTAGCGCTGATGCAATGAAGGAAATGAGCGTAAGAGCAGGCGCGGGTGTCGAAACCCCCTCCCTACCCTCCCTCCACGACGGCATGAATGATCTCTCGCGCGCGCTTGGCTATTTTGCCGCCGGCACACGCCTCCTCTTCTTCTTCTTCGCTGCCTCTAGGGGATTGCAATCGGAGATTTCGTTTATCTCCTCGCGGCTTTTGCAAACTCATATATGCACACCATGCCAGTGCATGTATATATAGAATCGCACGTGCGTGATCCAGCAAGCAGCTGAATTAATGAAAGTGCAAAAAGGCGTGGTAATTTGATTATTATTGCGTCGGGTATCGTATAGACGATCCAGCGGTTTCGAAAATATTTATATATACGTGTCTCTGTTTTGGAACGACAGAGTTAAAGAGCGCGAAAATTAACCTCATTGTTCCGCGCTATTTTTCCGAGTTTCGTGCGCGCAAAGACACGGCGGCGAGTTATAGTTGCGTAATCGGGTCGCTCGGCGCGTGAGTCGAGCGAAGCGGAGCACTATGTCCCCCCTAATTCCAGCGTTTCATTTTTCCGCGACTCTCTCGCGTAATACGCCGCCGCCGTCTCTCGTAATTGCATTGTGTCGCTGTAAACAGGGGACACAAGTGCATGCACGAGCGTTTCGGTAATCCGTCTTATGCCGCGATATATAGGCTATAACTAATATGCTCGTGTATAATAATAACGGACACCGGCTTGTGTATTGACTACGGGGTGTTAATTTGACAAAACCGTATACGACGCCTCTCGCGAGAGAGATAAGAGAGCTCCGCTTGTTGTCCATTGATGGTTATCAAGCGCGACCGCATCGCTCATCTCTCACGGATTAGCGCTATACACTGCACGCGCCTGTTGTGACTGATGCAAGTGCATCAATCACCGGTACATTAGTTACATTAGTACGCTGCACTCTTATAACACGCAACGGGCCTGCCGAACGATTTTTCGAACTCGTCGATACATTAGTCACTATACACGCGGCGTCCCGGGACGACGACTCGATCGAATGTATATGTATCGGACCGTGAGTAATTTTTTCGGAATGCCAATGGTCCCGTCCGTCTTCTCCCCGCCTCTTTTATTTTCCTTTTTTTCGCTCCCTCTCATCTCCTCCTCCTTCTCTTTCTTCACCTTCCTTCTCTTCTTCTTCTTCATCTCATCGCGAGCACGCGATTTCCCATGGATTTGTATCAATGCGCGCGCGCGCGCATATCAATCTTGTCTTTCGATCGCTGACGAGCGAGCGCCGATGTAAAAGTGGCTCGCGCGAGCGATCTCAAGGTCTCTCCCGACCAGCCAAGATATATATAAGTCACTCGCTATTCTATATGTATACCAGAACCTCTGACGCGCGTTTGAGCAATTTTTTTCGTCCCAACCTTATACTCTTTTTTTTCTCTCTCACCGTCCCTCTCGATACACACACACACACGTGTAACTCAATAAAGCGAACAAGTGGATACACGCGGCAGTAGGAGCAAAAAAGCCGGAAGGGCTGTCGGTAATTGACGTGCCTCATTGATAATCCTCGGAGTAGTGATGCGGAGTGATGCGGGGCATTAAGCTCTCCGGCGGGAGAAGAAAAATGCCCATAGCTCTCTGGCGCGCATTCACACGCGCGGTAGCGCGTTTAGCACCTCGTCGTTAACGCGTCGCAATTACCGGCCGCGCCGCGCGGGGCGAATGAATCCCCGCTAGGAATTGCCATCGCGTTACCACGTTCTGATTACATTGTGCCCGGCTATATACGTACACACATATGCGAGGCGCGGGTAAAAAGCCGAGTAGTGGCCGGCGCTGTAGTACTCGGTGGGTGGGAGAGCTATAGCGCGCTGATTGTCGTTTCTTCCGCCGCTGCGGCTCGACAATCGTCGTCGTGCAATCATAAGTGCGCGCGCTCTCCATAGCACAGTATAACCTATAGGCAGAAAGCGCGAGAGAGTCCCGCGCGTCTCATCCTTGGACTCTATCTCTCGCGCTGCAGAGTCATAGCTCGGCTCCTTTCTCTCCCATCCGCCCGCATGTTGTGCGCCTTCTCTCTCTATATAGGTACACTGGCGCTCGCTCGCTCGCTCGCGCACCTCATCCGGAGCACCTGTAACGCGAGATAGGCCTTTCTCTGTCACGACGCGCGAGCGGGGCTAAGGCCCCGTCACGACTTTGCGAGCGCTCGGGTAAATATGATCTCGTTGCGCGCGCACGGGCCCCGCAACGAGCGTTTAGAGCCGGCTCTCTAAGTGATAGTAATCAGCCGCATTTTTCCGGCTTTTCATTTGACCTCGCGCGCGAGTGAGCTATAGCGAACGAAAAATCGGCAGCTCTCGGCGACGTGCATTAATGGGAGCGCACACGATACAGATGCCGAGCTTGCGTGTGTTGTACTACTACGGCTTGTTGTATATAATGCCGAACGGCGAGGGCTCCAAATTCTTGCGGCTCGCGTGTGCACTTTCGAACTCGCGCGCATTTTTCGATCGGCGGCACGCGGACGCCTCGCTGGATTTTTTCGCATTCCCTCGCGATCGCCGCTCTTTCTCTCTCTCTCGAGCGTATTGTGTATAGTGTGCTGTGTGTGTGTTATACTTTTCGTATATATGTGTATGTATATATACGGCACACATACAGGTATTATAAATGGATGCGCCGCGGCTTTTCTCACGCTATATACGCGCAGCGGCTCGCGTGCTCGTAATTTCTGGCCGGAGATACTTATCGCGAGTTTGTCAATTTTCGCGTCAAAAATGTTACGCCTCGCTCTTTTTTTTCTCGTTCTCTCTCTCTCTCTCTCTCTCTTTCTATGCAGCTTTGTAATTGTTGTTCTACATGCGATTAATTGTTTGTCTCTGTACACCGTGTATAGTATGCCGCACTAGCGCGCGTTACGTAATTCCGTTCTACTACTTAACCTTATATTGTCTCATTTTTACCGTAAATAATAAGCAAAACCGTGACAAAATATGTCTAAAATCCAACAGCAGCACACTTTAGCTATACGAAGCGGCATTCATCATCGCGCTTTCTATATACCGAGTATACGCGGAAAAGGCGCGGAAACATGAATGACCGGTACTTGTATATGTATATAAACGCGCATGAAGAGGCACATTCGCGGTGGAAATTAGCGCTTCTCCCGGGCGAGAGCTGCAGACAAAATAAATAGGTATACTGTCGCGTTGCACCTGAAATCCGCTGTCGTCGTCGCGCGCGAGGCGCGTCTTCTCTCGCGGGTTCGTGCAGTGCTGCAGCTCGCGCGGGTGAAAGTCGCGAGTTATCGGACCTCCGGTATCGGGTCGAGAGAGGAGCGCAAGCGACTATTTGCTTCCGTGGATGGTATATACGGTAAGGTGCACGTACATACACATGGACGCCTAGAGGCGAGGAGAGGCGAGAAAGGTCGAGCGAGCGAGTGGAGATAGCTCTAGCGTGAATTAGTTTCGGTCGCTGCGAGAGCCGCACGTATACGTGCAGTAGAGAGTAGGTGACACTTTTCTCGAGGACGAGCCTTTCTTTACATATGGATTAATCAAGCGGTCATTGTGAGTTATTCTCCATTCTTTCTAGAAAATGGTCAAACGATAGGGGAACTTTCACCCGATAGAGCACAGGACACGACGCCGAGCAATTAAAAATGCATTATGACACTTTGCGCGCTTTTGATCAATCTCCGCGGTGTGCGCGGCTCTCGAAAACTTTATTGTTTATTTATTCGGCGCGTATATATATACGCATCACACACTGCGGCCGATTTGAAAAATCGCGCTTTAATAGGTGAAAGCCGAGACGAGAGCGCCGCGCGGCAATAAAGATAGGCGAATACATTAGCAATTATGTTTTTGATTAACAAACTCTATATGCCCGCGGAGAAAAATGGCGTTTTCCCGCTAATTATTTTATATCGTCCCTGCGAGATTCATTGTGCTGCTGCAGCTATACAGGAATTTATGGCGGCTTTTAGTTATACCATTTGTCCGCGAGCGTGTGACCACCGCGGGCCAGAAAAATAGCTATATATGCCTATATTATACCACGGTATATAGACATCGCGAGTGGCACGTGTGACGCGCGGCTATTGTTTTTATCCGTTTTTTCAAAGACGAGCGCTTGCGCAATTGTCGCGCTCGAAGACGACGAAAAAAAATGTGTCCGTACACATATATATGTGAAAGTTTCGGTATATGTGCTCGTCTTTGAACGCATATTTGGAGGTTGCGAGATGAGCCCTGTTAATTATTGACGCGGTTGCGAAAGGCCTCGTCACCGAATTCGGTGTAATGGTGTCTTTCTCTCTCGTGTATTTTGAAAGGCCTCACGTCCGAAATATATATATATGCATAATGAAGTAATGAGCTCGAGCACGTATGTGTGTGTGTTTATATAGATCGCGAACAAACATACAGCTGCTTTAAACTTGTAAACGCAGGACAAATAAAAGCTGTAATTACACGCGGAGTTTAAGTAAAGACTTTATTACTGCGGTGACAGAGGGCGCGTGCAATAAAAATTTATATTGTCAATTTAAATTCGCAAGGTTTTCGCAATTAAGCCTCTCGTATAATGGGATAAAGACATATCGACAATGCGCCAATAAAAGCATAATGCTAAATTATATCTCCTGATGCGATTGTAAAAAAACGGAGTATATTCTTATGGATAAAGAGCCAAAAACGCGAACGGCATTACGATATATCAATGATAATAACCGAGTCTCCTTCGCTCGATCCCCTGCGTTACGCGGCATTGCGAAATCGCCGTCATTCATAAAAGCCAAAGTAAAAGTGCGATACGACGAACGAGAGGGAAAAAAAAATAATAGCGGCGGGAACAGGAGAGCCGCGCACTCTGGCAACACAGCAGCAGCAGTAGCAGCAAAAAAAATGACATGTTTAGAGAAATGATGTCGCGAGCATAAAGAGCTTAGCAATTTGCTGGAAATGCAGATGCGTTGCACGAAACGCTGCGTGCGTTTCTGGAACGCCGCCGCGCTACCGCCGCAGTTGCATAATATCGATTGTTATGAAAAGTTCTCGCGATCGCCGCCACGCTACCGCCGCTCGTATTATACGCGCGGCCGGGCCCGGCGTCTCTTGCAAGCGGTACCTATATATACACCACGCGGAGACTTGAATCGCCGGCTGAATGTTAAGTGCGATTTGCAAACGCGATTTCGCGCTCTCGTACGCGTTGAGGCAACGCGCGGGCGTGAACTGGGCCAGCGCTCTATACACAGCGCAGAGCGCAGGGCCGAGCGAGCGTAGAATACAATTCGACGACAACGACGACGACGAGCTGTTCTGCTTTCGATTTCGTTCGCGAGGGGCCATCAATCTTCGCGTGCGCCTCGTGTTTTTTTCCTTCATCCCCTCCAAGCGGCGCGAGGAACGGGGGGATGGCACAATCGCTGACCGTGAGCCTGTCGTTGACCGGAGTTTCCAATTTGCCGATAGTATAAGCAAGCGCACGCGCGCCTTATGCCAATTGTGTCTCATTCGGTTACTTCATTTCGCCGCGCGCGCGTGTAGTTTATTGCTGCTGTGGGCCGATTTCGAGCGGTATTATTGTAAAGTAGTGTACGCGGTTTGTCCGCACTTTCACGTTCCTATAAAGTTTCCTTGGCTATTTTTTGAGATATACTTCTTTTATTCTTTTAAACCGTAAAAGAAGTGACGATTTCTTCTTTTATATGAAAATGGAAAAATTAATTAATGTCGAAATTTCAATAAAAATAATATAATTACTAAAAAATAGCATTATTTTTTAATGAATTTGCTCGCAACTTTTGTAATAAAAAACATTCTCGTATAAAATTGCATTAGAATAAAAAATTTTATCTAAAAACAATAAAAGGATATATAAGAATGAAAATCAGGTAATTAAGAGGCATATTGCAAAAGCCGAAGGAAAAGAAAAGGAGAGAGAGGAAAAGGCCACCTTAATCTCGTTTCGTCGGACCTACAGAGGATGCACATTTAAGTATGTATGCCGGAAGCCAGCCACGCGCACGCTCTGTGTATGTTGCGTCCCCCTTTTTTTCCCTCTCGCTCCATCGCGATTTCATTATACACCGCACACAGGTACACACTCTCGCTCTCTGGGTTAGGATCGTGGAAAAATGCATAACCTTAGAACGTGCGCGTGTGGCATTATGAATGGCACACTTGCACTCTTTTCTTTTGTCTTCCCGAGATTTTCCCCCGCGAATTTTTCCCCTACATCTTTAATCAGCTAATGACTTTTGAAATCGCGCGAGGCATTGAACGTTTAAAAAAAAAATAGAGGGCAGCAGCGATGGGGGGGAGAGGAAAAGGAAAAATAACATTGTGCCGCTCTCGCTCGCGAAATCTTGATCCTGCACGCCATGGCGTTGCACAAATCCATTTTCACGTCATCATTGTTTTCTAGTCCACTTAATTGCCAAAGTCTATTGCACCGGCGCGACGGCCTTGAAACTCTCGCGCTCGCTGGGTATCTTGAAATCTAACCTAAAATTGGAAGCGCTCTTGCGCACATAGACAGAGAGAGAGAGAGAGACTGGCAAAGTCGATCGTTAAAGTCACTCGTTACGCTCGGCAATTTTCCAGGCTAGATGCGCGCGCGCTATGCGCGAGTTACGTAAGCCCTCCACCGCGCGCGCTCTGATTTTCGACCTTTCGCTCTCGGGCTCGCGCACGGCTCGTCAAATGGTAATAACGGAGCGGAAAAAAGCGAGAGCGTGTCGTCACCGCTCGTTAATTTCCCTGCTCGTCGCCCGACCGCCCCGGCTCTCTCGTGTCCCCGCGATATACACACAACTTGCTGCTTCTGCGGTGGCCATTCATTCTTTATTCGAGGAAGTAATAGCAATAAATCGGCCGATTGTGGAAGCTCGGAGAAGAAGAGAGAGAGAGAGAGATGCCGATATTCCTCTGGTCACGTTTCGCGGTGGCGAGGTTCTTCGCCAACTCTCTTCAAGGAGGTCATCGAAACGTCCCGCTGATGAATCAACGGAAACTAACACTACGCCTGGTATATTCTCCCTCTCTCTCTTTCTCTATCTCTCTTCCTGCCTCCTTCAGACTCTCCCCCCCTCCCCTCTTTAGTCAGCGCGTTTCTTTTCACAGAAATAACAACCTTCAGCGACGTTACGACAGAACAATGGGAGTAATAGTATCACATCACCATAGAGCCTCGTGGGCATGTTGAAAGTTGATGCATCAATGGTCGCGCGAGCGCAAGCGCCGCGAGAGAGAGAGAGAGAGTTAATGCACAGGAACGATTATCATTACGTAAAACTCCTTTACCCGAATAGTAATTTTAATTCTATCTCTCCGCGTCTCTCTGTACTTCTCCCTTTCCTATATACACTCACTTGCGCATAAAGTCGCAGCCGGGATTCCTGCGTTGGATTTATTGAACCTGCGGCTTGCTTAAATCTCTCTCTCTCTTCTCGGCTGACTAGTTACTCTACATTTTAGCCGGGAAATTTATATGCGTTTTGAGGTGTCCGTCAGGATTGAGACAAAGGCGACTTCTCTCTCGCTTCTCGGCCGTGGACACTGAAACGATTTTACCGCGCTGACAAACTGCCGCGGTTGAAAAATCCCCCGGCGCCTCGATTAATGACAAAGCCCGCGCGGGAGGAAGTGGAAGAAAAAGGTGCCCGCGCTCCGTGTGTGTTCTCGTAATCGTACGAATTTGTCTCCACGTGTCGTCCGCCGACGGGCAAATTAATCGACATGGTCAGACCCGACGTATCGCGTATTAATCAGTCGCTCGCCGTTCGACGCTAAAGTTTCAACGAAACTAAGGAAAAAAACCTTTAAGAGTCCCAGAAGTGCATCAGCGTGTTCACCTGGGAGGTGAAATCGCGGCTGCGAGAGAAGAAAAGCCGAAGATGACAGCCTAATTATTCCGGGTCCAGGCCATAAACAAACACACACACACGACTTTTCTCGCGGGGAGTGTCCGGCCCCTTTTCTTTCTCCCGAGACAGCCAAGAGAGCGCAAACATTTGCTTTATCCGTGCTCAATTGCACGATGCTCTCCTCTCTCCCTCGAGCCGATAACAGAAAGCAGTCGCGAGAGAGCGCAAGGTGCGAAGTGTCGTGAAATCTCGTCGCGAGCCGGAGCATTGCTATGTAAATGAGCGAGCGCGTACGTGCAATTAGGCGTGAGCGCGTGGGCTATCCTTCTCTCTCTCTCTCCTCTCTTGCCGGCAGCGAGGAGAGCCGTCCTTTTGTCCGACGACTTGACACTCCCAGCGGCGCAGGTGCTCATGCGCGTGTGTTTCTCCGACTACTTTGCGCGTCGCCTCGTTCTTTCTTCCGTTCTCTCCCTCCGTCTGATTCACGCTGCCACACACGCGCCTGCAGTCGTACGAGAAATTAGCTACAAATTTACAGACGTTTTTTCCTCTCCAAGCACGGGAGGAAAGTGTATGTACCTACGCTCGCGCGCCTCTTTCGCGCTTTTAATGGACATTCCAAGTGCGATCCCGATAGTTTATGCGAGGATGATGTTCAATGGGATTATTGATCGTAGGCGCCTGTTGCGGCTTTCTTCGCGAAAACATACGTGCGCATATTATAAGCATGTATGTTCCGCGAAATTTCAAATTTATCGTTTGTAGGTAAAGGATTTTATTGAATTCCGGCAAACGAATGGCCTCTATAATAAAGCTCAGTTTTATTGTTAATCAACCGAGTTGCTATACGAGAATAATCATCGATAAGCTGAATAATAAAAGGCGGGGAAATATTCGAAGAATTACGAAACAACGAGATCACAGGGAAAACTGGAATACTCGATTTCCACCGAGACTTGGAAAACCACTAAACGTATAATTTATCTCATTTCCCGATCCGACCTGGCATACCTATATATAACCCCCCCAAAGACATAAAAGTCACTCGGGCAGTGATAAATGTCGAAAAGCCTGACTGTACTGTAGTACAGTCCGAGGAAAGTTCGGGCGCGGCGACATGGATTTCCCTCATTAGACGACAATAAGCGCAATATCAAATCGCCCTGAAACTGGTTTTCCCGAGCGCCCGCGCCCGCGCGTGAGATATATAGTAATACGATTTGGGCTCAGCAGGGTCTAAGTGGTCGCGCGTCGCCGAGATATCGCGCCGCTATTTTTCAGCGGTCTAATAGCGCGGCATCCTCGGAATTTCCGGAGTTTGGGAGATTTCGGGGCCGGCAGCGAGACCCGCCTCTCTCTCCTTTTTTTTCTTCTTCTTCGCCGTCCATTTGTTTTGGTTTAACGCCTCCGAGAGAGCTTGACTTGTTTATTCGATCGCATTAACATGCGCGCGCTCTTTGGGACTCGTGCTGGTGTGTTTCATGAAATTTTAACTTTCCTATTTATAGAGCATTAAATCATCGCTCCTTCGGAATCAGTTCAATGGCCAATATTTATAGGAATTTTTTTTTATCCGGTGTGCTGCTTTGAATGAGAGCTCTTGCCCCCTTTGACAAATGCGGTCTGGAAAAAATTCCTGAATATATATATAACGTGTGTCGTGAAAAAAGTGAAGCAGTTAATTTAACGTGAGGACTTAATACCATTACGTCTCAATATAAGAGCAAGTATATTAATTTCGTAATTAAGCACTGAATTAATAGTCGATTAATATAACTTTAAACGTATAATGTATAATGATTCCGAAAATTTATTTCGAAAGAGCTCGTGGAGACACATTTTTCAACCAAAACACGATCGAATTGGATTATAGCACAAAGCGTTTTTGCCCGTCGAACAAATAAGAAAGAAAATTAGACGCTTATAACAGGAAAATATATATCCCGAAGCGTATATTAGAGAATTAGCCGTCGTTTAAGTAGATTTAGCAGTTTTATAGACATCCCAAAGAGCATATAGCTACGTGTCGTGTCGTATAGCCAGTAGTAGTGGTCTTTATGCAAACTCTCTCGCTGCTGCCTGTCGGACATATGAATATTTATTCTGTCCCCCGTGCGCGCGTGCGAACACGCTATATGCAGCGGGCAGACCACCCATCACACTATAGTCGTTCGCCCGAAACTTGACTTCTCCAAGCTTTTTTTTTTCTCTAGTGTGTATAGTGGCAGAGAGACAGCAGTTTTTCGCTTATCGACGCCGACGATCGCGTCTCTCGCGTACAATGAGGGACGCGCTGAGAGCAGCGCCTTAAGTGAGCGGAGTAATTTCGTCGCTTTAAGCGTCGCGCGAGCGAGCGACCGGGTGAGAGATATCAGAACGGAGCATCAAATTTCGCGCATGTATATCGAGGGATTACGATAATAAGACGCCGGGTTTTATGGTTTCCCGAATAAGAGCCAAAGTGCGCGCGAGCAAGAGACCCGCTCCCATTCTCTTCTTCTTTCACTTTTTTTTTGCGAAATACGAGAGAAAAATACCTAATTTAAGATCGTTAATATTCCGGGATCTCGGTCCAAGCTAATCAGCCCAGCGTGTCACACTGCCGAAATCGAATATCGCGCGTATAAAATACGTATAGCTTATCTAAAACTAGCACGCGTGTATCATATTATTTACTATACTTAAATACAACTCATCTCCATTCGGAAGAATTTTTTGTTTATGCGAAGAGGCTGTTTTGATACAGTTATGTTTGCTCATTTCTATAAATCAGCCTTGCGATGCGTCACGATAAACGCTCCAGCATACTTTATTACGACGATACACGTTGTTGTTTTCAGATTCTCCCGTAAAATTACATTATATTATGTGCGGCTCGTGGTTGCCCGAGCGGAATCCGATAAGTCGGCGTAATACGATTTTAAACTTTTATTAAACGCATTAAATTAAGGAGTATAACAGTAAAGAGGCGCGAGGATAACATTATATGCGCGCCCGGCGAATAACAATCAATCCCCCTGCAGAGCGGAGCTCGAGATATATTTGGCGCCTCCACGCGGTAGCCTTAATGTTTAATGAAGTGCTTAAATCGAGATTTGCATTGAAAAGCATTGTAGAGAGGAGAACGCGAGGCCGAATTAAAAACTCACCTCGCCGATGAATCTCGCCCTTAATTGCGACGTAAACGCGGCGCGGCTCAATTTTATTACGCTGCAAACACACGCGATAATAAAAAAAGAGAGAGAAAGATAGAAAGAGAGAGAGAAGCGAACTTTCCAGGGCAATCGTCGAACGGCATAATTAAAAGACCTGTCGCGGAGAGTACACACACACACAGAGTCGCCGTGGAAGAGAGGGAGAGCGAGAGAGCCATCAATCGTCTCGATTGCTCTCGAGTCCCTCGGCTCTGCTCTCTTGCGAAGTGCAGAAGCGCTCTCTTCGCATTCCGCGCGCGCGAATAAATTTTTTTCACCGGCCGTTCGTGGCCATTGTCCCGCTTCTCTCTCTCTCTCTCCCTGGCGTATTTCGGCATGAATGAGGCCGCGGCGCTTATGAATCACGCTGACGCGCCTGCCCGGCTTCTGAGCGCCCACGGACGAAAATTGAATCGTGATGATACATAAATTTGCCCCACCTCGCGTGCTTCTGCTACTCTTCCTTCCTTGCATAATGTCAGACGACGACGAAGCACACACACACACATACTGAGTCACGAAAAAAAAAGAAAAAAAACAATGCGAGCACGCGGCGGGAAATTTGCATCATATAAGGATCGCGTTCACGTTCGCCAGGGGCCGAGGTAGCGTATCGATCACCCGCTCGCTGCTCCTCTTGCAAGGTAAAACCTCGTGCAAGTTTAAAAAATACGAGCGAACCAGAGAGATAGAGAGACTTTCTTGGAATACGCTTATCGCCTCGCGCAAGTTCTCTTATCGCCGGCGCGAGGCCGAGATTGAATTGTTTCCGCGGAAAATACGCACGCGGCTTTTCAAGATTAGCGAGTAGCAGCAGTAGTGTATTCTTTTGGCCGGTCGACGCGAGTTTTGCAGAGCGCGCGCGCGACATTGTCGCGGAAAAACAAAAAGGGAAAAACAATGTCGGAGAATTTATTGCGCTCTTAAAAACGGCCGAGGGCGTCGTAAAATAGCGAGAGCGAGCGAGAGAGAAAAAGACACGGCGAGGAGGATGAAAAAAAAGCGCACATATACACGTGCGAGCCTTCGTTCTTCTCTATATCGCAGCAGCAGCAGCAGAACACAAAAGTCGTGGCCCGGCGAACAAAAAATCACTTATACGGGGCACATTCCGGCGTTATCTCGGACTTTTTGTATCCACAGCGCGCCAAATAGTCCGAATTCATTCTCTCTCCTTGGTTTTGCCTGGCGGGGGCGCGCTGAAAAGAGAGCGATAAAAGCGAGGAAGCGGAGCAGTATAAGGTATAGTGTCTGCAGCGTATGGTGTCACGAGCGGGGAATCCGCGCCGGTTATTAGTATGCTAATCAAGATCCCATTCCTTAAAGTCCCGAATGTTTCTCGATTCTTCCTGCGAGTCACTCCGGTTCGTGGATGCGAGGAAAGGAGAGAAGGAGGATTGTGAAAAGTCCTGTGGACACGAGACTACGCTGTGTATATAGGAATTCCGCGGCGGCGAGAACGAAATTTGTCCTTCTCGGAGCTCCGCAAGCCAGCGCTATTTTAATTGACGGGATTCGCGCCGAGAAGCTCAATTGACTCGCGGTGCGGCTGTAGCACGCGGGATGACTCTTTTCTCGCTCGTTGCTGGCTGCCTGACTGCCTGCTCGAGTTCCCTGTAAGCCGCGGAGAGCGCATTTCACCTGAATACCTGTGGCGTGCTTTACTCTCTTGGTGCAGTTAATTATCTAAAGCCTGGTTTTCTAAACGTTGAGATAAAAAAAAATGTTGAAAGCATTCTTGTCGATTGAAAAAGTCACTATAGCAGACACGACATCTTTTTTTTTTTAATGTGTTTATAAAACATCGTGTAAAAAGTCGCTTTATAGATAAATTACAAGCACCTCGTGATATATCTCACACCCCGCATAGCCTAATCTAAACTGTAATGGATTTGAAACATTTCCTCTACAATATCGCTCAGGCTCAGCATCAAGTCATCCCGAAAGGTATTATGCAAATGACCAAGGCGGATTATTAATGCCTCCGGGGAGGGAGCTTCGCAATCGGCGTATTTTCCCAAAAAATGACAAAACACACGGATTGTTGTTTCTCCGAACAAAACACACAGACACAGTCAAGCCGCAAAAGATCGAGCGACTCGGTCGCAATCTGGCCTCGGGCGGCAAATCGCTCGAAATTCGTGATGGTCTCTCTCTCTCGGCGCTTCTGCCGAGCGACTCTTTGGCGTGACGCAACGCTAGCGCGCGTTCACAACCTGCCCCGGCGTGTATCGAATGCGAGATATCCACTGGATATATATATAAAGACGCGCGCGACGTCGTCCTCGCTCTCTACGCGTATTAATCGACGGTGGCCCAATGGTAGCGAAAAAATACGCACGCGGTGTATATATAAAGCGCGTGTGTAGTGTGTGTCGCAAGCGTACCGATCGTATATACACGTGCACGCATACATACGTATATACGGAGAGAGAGAGAACGAGGGAAAAGCTAAAGTTACAGATTTAGATGAGCGAGAGATAGAGCGGCCGCCATTAACTGTCCGCCGGCTGGAATTTATGCTTTTGAGAGAGAGAGAGAAGGAGGAAGATTCTCTCCCGATCGCTACTCTTCTTTTCCCCTACTTTCCGTATGCGACACGGCGCGCGCTGAGAAGGTATGTATGTGCGCGCAGGGGGCTGGGAATCGGTCCTTTATTACGCCGAGGTCGCGGCTAAACTCTCCCGTCACGACGCCGCTCTCGATTCGGAGCGTATACATATACTGCACGTGCGCCCGTATCGAAGCCACTTTACGATCGCGGACCGCGTATACTTGTCACCGTCGTCGCCGGGATGCGCTCGACGTTCAATTTCCGATTTTTATACACTACGCACGGCGCGAGTCGTATTTCATTGGAAATTCTTGCGAAATATATACTATAGCTCGCGCGAGCGATATATAACCATTTAATTACGGCTAATTATAAATATATCGGCTTCATTACCAATTAGAAACAGTCGTCGTCTCTCTCGAGTCCGGGGAGAGAGAGAGAGAGAGGTCACCATGCGCCGTATTAGGAAAATTTCGAGCGCGCTCCGCAGGTCTCTCGCGTATGCAGATGCGCGGTAGAGTCGGAGGAACTCGCGCACATAAAATTTCGCGATCGACCTCGCGGAGAGCACACAGCGGAGGAACGTTACATACGTAGAGAGAGAGAGAGAGCAGCGCATGGGAGAGAGAGAGAGATTTATCCCGGCGTGCACCGCGCGCGCGTTATCTGCTGCGGCCGCGTCCACGCAGAGAGAAAACCGTGGGTCCCAGTGCAGTGCTGCAGCGCGCTAGGTAAACTATTGCTCGTTGTTAGCCTAATGAGATCCAATCGGACGGGTCACTTAGTATGCGGTACCGATATTCCTCTCTACGCGGCGGCGCAGGCGCATTAGCCTGCACGCGCGCGAGCGAGAGAGGACGACGGCGCCTTGACGTCCGCGAGAGCGGGTCGAGAGCAAGGGTCAACACCCTTGCCGACTGCAGCCTGTTAACAAGACTCTCTCTCTCTCTCTCTCGCAGTGAAGCTCTTTCTCTCTCTCTCTCCATAGGCTTCGATTATGGGAGAGAGAGGTGCACGCACGCGCCAATTTGCTCTCTCTCTCCCTTGGCGCATGCACGGTTGACGCTTTTACCGCTGTGGGATCCTTTGGGAGCGAACGGATGATGTATCGAGATTGCGAATGTGTCATAACACCTCGGCTCCGCGCAATTACGTCGTTAGTCGTTCGAGCTTCTTTTTCGCGCTTGCTCTCCGCCGCGGCTTTTTTTGCCGTACAGAGTTGAAGATGCTGCTGTTGGTGATGGTTGTCCGAGAGGCCACGAGATGAGCTGAATTTATAAATTATTTATGCGTGATTTTTGCGGGCACGTGTCTCTGCATTCTCTGTGAGATGTCGTATATATACCTGCGGGTATATACGAGGACGTGTGTTTCGCGAGCCGCGAGATATTAATCGATGCCTCGTTTAAACAAATAAATTCGACTTGCGATAATATCTCCGCGGGCGAGCGGCGATGATTTATATTACACACCTAACGAAACATCACGCGACACGATAGACGTGCGGCCGAAATTAATTTTCATAAATTAAGCGCGAATTGACATATTGCGGTGACAAAAAAAAAGGAGAAGCCAAAGCTGGTCGTGGCAAACGTGCGAATGCTATGCGAACGAAATCCAATTATCGCGATAAATATTCCACGAGAGCGCCACTCGAGGGATCTATTCATCCCATCTCACAGCCATTAGCGCGCGCAAGGCAGCAGCAGTTCACGACGAGAGAAGTAGAGAGAGAGAGAGAGACAACTCGACTCTCGGCACTCTCTCGGCACTTGACACGTAAAATCGCAATATTCGCATTATAATGGTAACTGTAAACTCGGGAGCCGCCGCAGTGGCGCGGCGACGGCCCTCCTTTACGAGATGCGGTAAGCACCGCAGCTCCCACCCTCCAAGTCACCGCAACAACGACGACGACGACAATGCCGCTGCTGCTGCTGCTGCTCTCGCTTCCGCGGGAGAAAAATCCGGATTGCAGAGTGCACTAGCGCTTTTCCGCGCGCGCGAGATTGCCTACTCCTCTCGGCCGTTGCGGTGTGCGTACCTCGCCTCGTCATTTTTTCGTGTGATTTTTTTCTCTCTCTCTCTCTCTCTTGTCATTTTTAAACTGCCTTTTTGCCATGACGACTCTTTGATTCGTTCTTGAGCGACATTACATGACCGCGAGAGAGATGTGTGCATGCGCATCGTAAAACGTTGAGGTCGCCGCGTTGTGTATAGTGTCGAGGCGGTTTTTAATCGCATTCGAATTCGTAATTGATGATTCAATTATTTGCCACTTTTCTTTCGCCTCCCGCGGCGTCTCGCGCGGCCTTTTTCCGCGAGACTGGTTTAATCAGCGTTTACACGCACGGCGACGAATTAATTGAGGTAAATAATGCCCCGAGCCGTGTAAATTCAATTAAACTAGCCTCTCGCCGCGCGGAAAATACGCGCAATAAAGCCCGCCGCGTTTATGATGACGGAAAGAAAAAATAAAGAATTTAGTTTACCTTGCACCCCTCGCACGTGAACGCTCCAAAGTGAAAACCAGCTGCTGGCTCGCCGCAGACCTTGCACTGCTGATTCATCTGGAACGAAGAAAAAAAAGGGAAATTAAGGGAGTGAAAAATCATAATTCACGCTGAAAACAGCAAGAGCCTATAGCAACAACAGAAGTATAATATAAAAGACAACGAGGCGCTCTGTGTATCTCGCAGATTAGCGTAGAAGAAAGAGAAGGACGAGTTAAAAGCGAGCGCGCAGAAATAACGCCGCGTGCATTTCTGTCAGAGCGGATTGTCCGGGGGTAAAAAATCGTCCGATTATACCAAATAAAGTATAGTTGTGCACTAAAAAAGGCATCATAATAACGCGCTGGGTGGCTCGCAGAGCCCGAGCGTCCGGCTTTTATAGCCTCTCGCGCGAGTTGTTGCCGCGCGCGCTCACTCGCTGGCGACTGATGGGAAAAGAGTGGGCCTATTCAGCGTCCGCGCGATGCAGCTCGCTCACTTTTCAAACACTCATACATATCTCTCTCTCTCTCTCCTTCGCCTCTTTAAACATGCTTTTCTCCGTTCTTTGCTGATACCCGCGCGCTCTGTATAAAAATTCAGGAATTCGTATATCGGATTTTCGACTTGTCGCGCGTCTTTTATGGTCCCAAAAGTGAAAATGTAACGTGTATCTTTTTGCGATCACGCACTACTGCAGGAGAAAATCGTCGAATAATTTTTCGTCACCCTTAATGGAGTGAAACCGCAGCGCGCGTGATCTCGAATAACAAAGTGAGCCTGAGTGTGCGTATGTTGTCGCTTTCCGCGAATCGATTTCTTCATTTTTTTCCCTCGCGGTGAGCCGATTCGAATTGTCGCACATTTTAGCGAGGGAATGAGGTAGAAAGGAGGGAGGAGGAGGAGAATGAGGAGGACGAGGGGGAAAAAGGAGAAGTAGCGCCGCGCGCGAGATGATAGACGCGCGTCGGGAGCAAAAAGCCCCTCTTATTCTCGCGGCACACGGCGCAAAATAATCTTCCGTCATTTGCCGCGTGTCTCTTTCTTCTCTCCGTGCGGTGGCTGCTGCATGTGTAGCAGTCGTCGGCCCGCGTACTTATGCTCCCGCTCTTCTTCTCCCCCTCGTTCGGTATAATTCCCGCTCCCTTATCTCCTTCTCTTTCTCTCCTCGTCGTTCTCTTTTTGCCCTTCCTCGACGTATTGCAGTCTCTTCTGCCGCTGTCTCTTCTCTCGCATACACACACACAGACACACACGAGAGTAGCGCGCATTTAAAAGGTCGGCTTTATCCGCACGATATCTATGTAGATTAAGCGGCGAGCGCGCGGCCGTCTCATAACAGTGCAGCAGGTGCCTAATAAGGCCTTTTAACCGCGCTCGCGTACAGATTTGCATTAGCGGAAAGTCCCACTGTAGCGTTCTGCTAGCGCAGTTCGTATATAGAGCTGCTGCTGCTGACATAATCCCCGCCGCTGCTCGCGGAAAACACATGTGCCCCCCGGAAATTATAACGCATTCGTTTTGTCATCGCGGAAGCGTTTTTGCGCGCTCGAGCAGCGCCGCTTCGGCAAAGGAAGCGAGCGAGCGAGAGAGGATGTCAGCGCGAGAGCTCGATTATTCGACGACTCGGGGGCCTTTCTAGAAATCGCGCTACAGAGGAGAGAGAATGCCGAAGACGACGACGACGACGTTGGATCGATCGAATCACTTTGATGGATGGCGCGGCAGGCTATAGTGTGTAAGCCCGCTCGCTCTCCGCGAGTCTGCGTGCTGTTTTATTTATCGACTTTTTCTTCCCTCCCCCTCCCGTATACAGGTGCCTATTTGAATTATAGAACACGGCGCCGCGCCGCTTAGAACCGGATATATCCCTGATCCACGTGTATATAGTGCATTACGGAAGATTTATTAATTGAGCTAGTTGCGGCCGGCCGCGCTTGTATGCGCTGAATTTTGTAAGTCTCGAGTGTGTTGCAACGAGGAGCCCATTTGTCCGACGTCGTCAAAATTCCCGGCGCATTCCGCGGGTGGTTTCTAAATTCTAGGCAAAGCCAATCTTTTCCCGGGACCGCGTACGCTTCCCCCCCTACCATAGCGTTATGACGCACGTGAGTACCAATTAAAACGAGCGCTTAACGACTGCAGCAGCTCGCAGTTTTCGATTCATAACCGCCGCGCGCAGTTTAATATACCTCGCGAATCGCGAGCGTGAGATAAACGCTACTGCTGCTGCTGCTGCCGAAAAGACGGACGATTATTGCACACACACGTGTCTGTAGATCTAATTGCCATGCTCCCTCTCTTCTCCTGACATCGACGTTTATGTTTTCATCGCGTCGAATGTTTTCTCTCTCTCCTCTGTCCGCATGCACGTGTGTGTGTACGCGCATCAATCGCGGTAGCCGAGCTTTTTGCGACGAGCCGCCGCGCCGCTCTCCCGAGTATTTTAACGAGAATTCAGAGCGCGGGTAATTAGAGCTACGGCTCCTGCCGCCGCTGCCTCCGTTACAGGAGGGATGCTGCCTCGGTCATTTGTACTTAATTACGTTATGTCGACCTCCGGCAGAGAACAGCAGCACAAAGCTGCTGCTTCTGCTCCCGTTCGCTCGTTAGGCCGCCGCTTTCCGGAGGCTCTCTCTCTCCTCTTATTGCATCCCTACGCGAGAGAGCCCCAGAGGAGAATAATCGTTCGACACTTAATAATTATTTTTCCTCGATAGCCCCGGCGATTTGTCCGCTCTCGCACTACAGCGAGTGTGAGGAGGGAGAGTTCGAATTATCGCCGTAATAAGGCGTCAGAGTATATCTCGCGCGATGAAAAATTTCTCCGTCTAATAACTTTATTATATTACGCGCGCGCGGTGCGCACGTTTACGAGACGACGAGTCCTTTCAGTGGGTATAGGCGAGTCAAATCATCATTACGCCGTGATGCGAGCTGATGCAATTTTTACTAGACTTATTTATTCTCGCCTCGCTGTCGAGATGCCTGCGTGCATATATACAGCCACGTCTCTTCTTTATTCACGAATTCGACGCTTTTGTGCGATCGGTGATGGATTATTTTTTCCACTGAAGATGGACTCTCGAGTAGAGAAAGGTTTATATATATTCAGAGATATAAATGACTGGGAGATTGGCAATCGAGATGAATCCGGCCTTATTAATGCCTAAAAAGAGGCGAGCGCTCTTGAGCAAATAAATTGTCATCAATGGTCGAGAGCATTAGGATCTGAACCGCTTTCCTCACGATACACACATACATAAACACTGGATTACACAGACATGCTGTGCTCGCGTCATTACCACAAAATTTGAATAAAAAAGCGATATAGGCTCGCCGTGACCCTTTTCCGCTGGCTCGGATCTCCTTTTTCCTGGATCTTCAATTAAAATCCACTCGCGCGCGTGCGGTCAAATACATAAATCATCCTCGCGCGTGATCGTAAAAACGTTAGAGAAAAGACGAAAAAAAAAAAGAAGAAGAGAAGGCGAAATAATATATAAGGAAAAAATCCGAGCGAAAACGATTCCGAATCCGCACGCGCTATGGTGGCAGAAGACCGCGCCTGGTTATGTATATCATTTCCGGCCGGGCGAGTTTAATCGGCCGATATGTTTTAGCCGGCCGTTCTCGCATCCTTAATTAAAGACATAAAGAAGAAGCGAGATCTCGTCGAAATGGCATTAGAATTTTGGGGAAAGAAAGCGCGTTTCGCGGTATAGATCTGGTTTACTTCTTCCACTTTGCGATTATAATTAAGCGGAGTGAGGGGCGCGACTCTAGGAATCGTTCTCTCTTCGATCCTATCTGCGCGGCCCGTCGTTTTGCCAAACTTTATGATTCGACTTTTATCGCGTGTACCGCGTGGACATTAGTAACAGCTTAATACCTCCATTAATATACTCGGAGTCCGGCCGGCCGCTGCTCGAATATAAAAAGGTGAAAACGGGTCTAATGGGCCTCGACAGATGTAGATTTCAGCGTGGAATCGAAAAACTGCTTATAGATAATTCGAAATCTTTAGAAACTATACTGCTATACGGAATCCATAAAAAGAGAGCAATAAATATAAAAATCGATTATTGCGGAGATGAGCATAATGAAACGAGTTGTTGCGCGTGGGCGCCGCCAGCACGAAATCGGAAAACAACGACGCACGGGATTGCTCCGAAATCGCCGAAAATCACAGCGGTGGAATACCAGGTCAAGGGGGCCTCTCTTGTCCCCCCCTATACTCGTCGCTTCTACTTAAGACGTCGACTGCACGCGCTCAAAGCAAAACGACTCGCGCGGCCTCTCCTTTTTATTTACTTTGTGTGTGTATACGCTGAATCAGTATCATCCCGTTCGATTTCAAGGACGAGATGAAATCGGAGCGGAGTGTATCAAAGAGCAGAAACGCGAGAGAGAGGGAGAAAGAGAATCCGCTCTCGATATATATTCATCCGCGACGGCACAATCTCCTCATTTGCATATAAGCAATTGCATTCCAGTTTTTACAGAAACGGAATTTATAAGACAAAGCGCACGCGGAATGCTTCTTTCTCTCTCTCTCTCTTCGTTCTAAGGAGAAGAAGAACGTATATATAAACTCGGCGTGTACGCGATTAAGTGGATGTTGGCTCGTCGGCGCGCTGCATATTGAGACGGATGCGCTACTCGCGTGCAGCATCGCGTAAATTATAAAGCCGAGCGGCCGAGTTATAGTAGTGGGTGTTACGGAGTAGCTCCTCGATTCCAAGGACGCGGCGACGGAAAAAACGATCGCGTATAGTACACACATACTCGTATAGAGTGACGCGCGGCGCTCCGAGGATGCGCGCGAGGAATCTTAAGTGGAAGGGGGAGATATTTTCCGACCTGGAAAAAGACCACTGTCTTCGATATGTCTGCGATTATTTTGCCGGCGAGTGCACGAATATGCTACATTGTAGGGCTTGAGAGCGTGTAATGAGCTTATTAAGGATCTGCTCGAGAGAAGACGACGACGACGACTCGAGGTAATCGAAAAATGTATATATGGGAAACGATCGGGAGAGAGAGAGGGACCCGCACGGCTGAGCGGAGACGAGATCGTATCGGATGCATATAAGTGTATTTTTAGGAACTCTCGTAGGCATATATATCTGTATACACTGCACTCGGCTTTTCGGAATCCCATCGATTCACTATACGTAATTTATGGCTCGGATTCCTAATTGCAGCTACATAAGTAAGTTCCACTCCGTTAAACCTCGCGCGCGCATCTACTTAGCATCGCGAGCGTGTCTGTGTGTGGCTATAGGTTAGTCATTGCGTAAGTATTTTTTGTTACCGATTCGATTGTTCAAATATTTCTCCAGTATAATAAGTGTGCTACGATACTTGGTCGCTCGGAAAATTGAAAATTTCGTGTATGCAGAAATATATATATAGATAACTGGCTCGCTCGCGTTCACGTTTACACTCTGAATCATCATCGGTAATATTTACCCAGTTACTAGAAAAATATACCACACGCGGCACGCGCGACGTCTGTGTGTGTGTGTGTCCCACGGTGCGGACGCGATAATTCGAAATTCGACAGGTAAATTACTTATGCAACGCACGGGGACTTTGACTCTTCTTCTTCTTTTTTCTCACAGAGCTCTTCTTCTCGCGGATGTTTGCTCTAGTCATTTTCGAGCAATTGAACTTTTTTTTTCTCTTCTTTTTGTAAAGACGCGGCTATGTGAAATTGGCCTGACACGCGGATTCCAGGTAGCGGTGTATATAATAGCAGCTGCGTGTGTCTGTGACAAAACTCGGGTGGAGATCTTTTCGGAAACGCATTTTAAATTCAAATCGCGCGACGTCGTCTGAGTTGGGCCAGACTTTAGGCAAATTTGGAGAAGTAATAAAAACAGCCGGCGGTTAGCATAATATTGGAGCAAGTAATAAAGTCGGCACTTAATCTCATTGCGAATGAAATAAACCATCTCATTTGAATAAACATGACAAAGGAATAGATTTTTAAAATGATAATTAATTTTCGGATTTTGTCAACTATTTTCAATAATAGAAATAAGCATGTATTTGTTGCGGTCGCGGCTGTACGGTATATAAAAAGAGGAAAACAATAAAACTATATACACGCGGTCAATCGTTACTGTCAAAAGCATCGTAAAGCCCAAAACAGTAGAGTCGCACTATAAATTACACGCGCCTCGCGGATCGCTTGAGTCGGATTACTCGCGCGAACCGGACCGATCAGAGCGCCGGGGCAGCAGCATATCCCTAATGGCCATTGGAAAAAAATAAATGCCGCAACAGCTGGACACCGGACCTTTCTTTCTCTCTCCGCATGCAGATCGCTCTTCTCGGATCGTCGTCGCAATAATATCGGAGCGCGAGAGCAGAGATCCGCTACAGTTGGCCCGGCGGGTGGCATTCACGCTTGCTTGCTCGCGATGCGTTTTTAACGATCGGCAAGATGAATGACGGCGACGTGTGTATATATATGCGGATCAGCCCGGCTCTGAAAAATGACGAGTCTCCGTTTCCCAGGCGCGGCTGCTGCTGCTCTCGTTCTCTCGCGAGCACGGGCCTAATGTTTTCACGAGCCGACTCCGTCGTCCACAATGCGCACCACGGGAGCCGAGAAACAATTAATAACCTTCGCGGGATCATTTATCGCGACAGTTTAACCCGCGGAGGGTTGCTCTCGCGCGTATACCTGCGCGCAGGAGAGAGAGAAGAAGAAGAAACGGAGCATAGAGAGAGATGCGTGAGCGCGCGCTCGATTATTTTATTCGCTCGTCGCCGGGGCACTCGAGCCGTGACCGATCCGATTTTTAACGGGATGACGCGGCAGACGAGAGAGTAGATTCCGCGTCGCTCTCTTCCTTCTCGCTTTATACGCCTTCTCTCTCTCTCTCTTGCTCCCTCTCTAAGTCGCGCTCACGTACACACACACGAGCAAGCGAGCGAGCGTTTAATGTCTTTTTTTCGACGGCTCTCTCTCTCTCACTCGTGCTCGTGTGCGCGACGCCGTTTACGACTTGACGCTTAAGTGGAGCGCGTCGGCGAAGTGCAATATGCGAGCGCGCGCGCTCTTCACCTGTGTGTGCGACCGTGCGAGCGCGTGTGAAAGAACGTGGGTGATTCGGCTTTTTACCTCTGCGCTCTTGCCGAGGGTTAAAGGCTTCGAGAGTCATTGCTTCTCTCTCTCTCTTGCTCGCTCTTTCTCCTTCGTCTTTTTGCTCCTACTCGCGTTCTCTGCCTCTCTCTCTCTCCTTTTTCTCTATTTCTTGACACGTTCTTATAAGTGTAGCGCTCACTCGTGCCTATATGTGTATGTGCTCGTGTGCGCCAATTTCATTCTTCCATTGTTATAGATCTTTCGACTTTCCTGCCTCTATGTTATCAAAGTCTTTTGTTCGGGGTTTCCTTTGAATTCGCGCTTTTTGATGGAAAAATATCTAAGCTGAATTTGTTATTATTGTGCGGATTTATGAGCTACGTGCCTGACGTCCGTAGCTATACATTTTACGTACATATGTATATATATGTGTGTTTCTGTTAAACCGGTTATTAACTTCTAAGTGAATAATTTTCATTTTAATTGTTTTCACACTAAAAGCCAGATAATGTAAATGCAAATTTTTATATCCTACCATTAGCCTACTTTGTATTTAAAACACTGTACGTGCGAGTAGGTGGTTTTTTTTTATTTTTATAACACCTTCACGCGCTTATCGTCTTTTTTTTCTGGTCGAATAAAATCGATAATTTACGTTAAAGTTTTAATCTAAAAATGAACAGTAAGGTATTTCCATCCGCTCTATTTACATAATGAAGCATATGAATTTTCATTAAAAAGCGGACGTCAGAGATACTAAAGATTGCTCCTTAATACGATAAAAGTGTGTGTCTCTCTGTTCACCTTCGCTAAAGATGCCATTGATATTACAATAAATATTAATAAATTCAACGAAATGACAATAAAACGTTCTGCAAAGCCTTGAATCAATTAGCGCGAGATTTATTCTTATATAAGGCACATAATTTTTAATTTTTTTATTGTAATAAGATAAAGACTCTGAACTTTCCGTTAAATATCGCCAATAAAAAGAAAGAGTTAAGCATGCCACGAGAGCCGACTTACTATAAATGGTCTAATGCCTTTTTTACATAATCAGTTCGATAAAAAACACGTCACGATAAAATATTCCAATGCTCCCGGTGTATTTGCGTCAACAATTTCGCGAAATCAGGAAGCAATATAGTAATATAGTAATAGTCATTTTATTGCAAATATGATTAATCTACAAATGATATAACATTTTAAAGGCGTGTATATAATAAAAAAATAGCGTATATAAAAACAGTTTTAAAAATAAATTCAATAATTCTTTCAAAATAAAAATAAAAACAGTCAATTTGCGCTTCTCAGTCTTTTCTCTCTCGTACGATATCACAGTCATTGTTCTTAAAAACTAAATAACACTAAAAAGTAAGTCACAACGTGAAATTAGTGATATCACAGACAAAAAGCTCAAATTGACTAGAAATACACGAAAAATGACTAGTTTTTAATGCAAGAGTATACTGACTTAGTCAGGTACTCAAGAGTAAACTATAAACTAAGATTAAAATACTAATTCTACATTCAGACTCCTCACTTACGCTAATAAATACATTCATTCAAATAAAATAAAAGTGTAAATGGGACGACACATAATAATTTAACATAAAGAAATAGCCCATTTTGTAAGTGGCTAGTCAGTCTAGTGTGAGAAAGTGCCTTCTCAGAGCTGTTTTAACAAAGAAAATTTATATCGCTCACTCCTCAACCTTTTGTTATTTTTCAACGACTGCAGATTATTCAAGGCGTAAAGAATTTTTTCTCAATCGCATAACGACAAACGATCTCGATAAATTAATTTTAATAATTAACAACTCCCCCCCAGCCGGTCGCTCGAAAACATTGCACTTCGTAAATCCACATCAGCACACGGCGGCGGCGATATAACTCGCCGCGAAAGGGAGACGAAGAAGGGGGAGGCGTGCAAAGTAAACCGACTGCGCGAGCGGTGGCACTCGCGGTACTCATCGGATCGATCCGCGGCGATAAATTTTCTCATTTGCCCGAGCATAAATCGACCAGCTCGCCGATATTTTCGCGCGCTTGAGCTCGTTTTTTACCTTCTCTCTTCTACCCCTCTTATATACACTCATATATGCCGGCTGGTACAGTGGGCGGCTGCTGTGCGCACGCGCGCACATAACCCCGAGCGTCAAAGTATCCGAGACCTTCTTTATTTGGCGATTAAACGCGTCGGGCTTTGATTTACAATCTCGTAAACGGTGGTCGAACGGCGGCGGCGGGGTAGGCTCGAAAAAAGCCTGCCGCGCGCGCGAGCGAGAAAGAGAGACTATGAATGCGAAGCAGCAGACGCGCGGAATGCTATTTAACTGCAGCGGAGGTAGAGCACACGAGTGGTTCTTATTCGGCGCTCGAGCGAGAGAGATAATAACAAACGCGCCTCTGTTGTAATATATGAAATGTTATTTAGAAGCGCATAAAGCGCGCGCATGTATACGTATAGTGCGTATATGCGCGAGGTGATATAGGGGAGAACAAGCGGCTGCTACACGCGTGGCCCTTTCGCGCTAGTGTGCGGTAATTGATATAAGTGATGCGCGCGTGTGTGTTGTTGACCCTGCACGACTTGAGAGGATGAATTTTCCAGAGCAGTGAAAGAAAGAAGAAAATGCACATTGCGGCAAGTTGAAGATTTCATTTTGGGACAGCGCAGTTAATTTCGCTCGCACGCTCTCGCAGTGTATAGTTGTATATATATAGTATAGCCTTCTTTCGCAGCCGTAACTCACGGCTGTACAAATTGCTTTGCGGTCGAAGGTTTTTGCATCCCATTAGATTTTTTTGCATAGTTAAAGCTCTCGGCATTGTTTTTCGAGCGATTTCAACTGATTTGCCATTCGGTCGCGCATAATGTCGGCTACCGAAACAAGTTGCACTATATGTATGTATAGGCGACTAGCGCGCTCGAATAACAAATTACCAATTAAATCATTTTTCCACTCTGCTTCGTTTCGATACTCCCGATCATTCTTATGTTATTCACAACTACAAAGGTGCTAAATATTTCGCATTTATATAACTTGGAGGATACCTATCGATCGATAAGACCGCAATAACAAGCTCACACATACGTACCCACGGGTTCATAATACTTATACAAAAGGATAATTGAAGAAAAATAAAAATGCGCTGCATGCGAGGCGAGAGAGAGAGTTCGGATTTCGATTAAAACGTGTACTTCACGCGGAGCACGTTACTCTCACGAAAAGCAAGCCGGCGAGAACGCGCACAGCACATAACCCAGCATCCGCGTGCGGACTCACTTGGCCGTACCGCGCTGTCAAAGGTCCAGGGGAAAAAGAGAGAGAGCTCGGATGTCCGAGTGAGCCGGCGTATATGCGCTCTCGCGAATATCATAATCACGAAACGAGGCTGCGCTCTTTCAACGTGCGCCGATTCTTGCCCTTTTCATTATATGCCCTCGCTCTCTCTCTCTCTCCCCTCTTGTGCCTCGCGTGTGCACCGAACAAAGCCCGCGAACAAAAAGGCGTTAAGTCAGATCACGACCTTAAGGTTACGTCGCTCATGAATGGTTAATATGTAAATTGGCCCCGACGCGCGGCATATGAGCATCTCCTGCTTTTTTCTCTTTCTCTCTCTCTCTGCCGCTTTTTCATCCGCGCGCGTTCGTTTTCGTTCTCCCTTTCGCTTAATCTTTTCTCGCGGTATATCGTTCAATTTGTTTGCGAGCGAGAGAGAGAGAGAGAGAGGTACTTTGATGCATGCGTTTTCGGAGCCATTTAATAACAGATGAGGTGAATGATGCTGGTATATGTTATTTTAAAGTTTTTTTTTAAATTGCGAAAATAGCATTAATTTAGTATTGTTACAAACATAATGAGAAAGCGTAATGAAAATTTAATTAAGTAGATAAACTATATGGCTTCTATAAGACACATAATTTTTTTTAAAGTTTCTCTTTTATAAAGAAGAGCTATATATAGTTTTTAATAATCATCGATTTTTTAGAACCTCTATACAGAGATTTGATACATGTCACGCGAGTGTGTATCTATAGCCTTACATAAAAACTAATGAATAAAATGAATTAAATTGAAAGAGATTGTAAGCTGTTTATTTACAATTGAGCTTACATGAAAGATTATGTTTTCTAGCGATATACGAACATATGTACCAACACTCATATACACCAAAGGGTTAACAGCCGGTAACAAACAGCTCGAGGCGCGAGCCCACGCGCAAGTAGATTAAGTTACAATCTACCAATATTTGACGCTGTTATGAAGTGCAAGTTCAAACACACACACGCACACACTCACTCTGTTCCATAGAGGCACACGGGTCGCTTTTTGCCCTGTCTCTCTTTCTTCATCCCGCTTCCGCAGCTCTATTCTTCGGCACTCTTTTTTGCGCACCCCCTGGTTCACACGTGCTATAGGCGGGGACCGACAAAAGGGCGCGCACGCCGATTTTGACCTCTTCGACAAGACGCACACGCACTACAAGTGGGATAATAATCGCATAAAGGGGTTACAATGGAGCTCTGACACACCGCAGCCGGCCGAGGTAAAAACGAGAGAGAGAGAGAGCACAATAAATATATTTTGACATGGGAGAGAGCCTGTGCATCGCGCTCTTATAAGACGGCCGATCGTGTATATGCAGAGCAGCTTCAACGTACAAGGTATGCGCGTAACCAAATGTACAAACTGGGCCCATTGTCGGAAGTCGGCCGCGAGAGGAGATCCTCCCCTCCCCCTTTACGCCGCGTAAGTAGATATAAGCGAATTTATTAGCACGGAAGGGTGACAATTTTATGTTTTCATTTGCGCGCTCGAGGCCGGATAAGAGAGGTAATCGGCGCAAAAAATATCCGCGGGCAAGCTTAATAAAAGCGATTGTTTGCCGACAGTGCCCGAGTGAGAGCTATATATATCGCGGTTGGCGCTCTTATACATGTATGAGCTTTTTCGGCTTCTCGTGTACGAATGTAGGGTACGCTTTTTTCTTCTTTTAATGAGTTGAAGCGAACGTTGGCTTTGTGGCGGGGACGACGTCGACTTTTGAGATTAGACTGGTGCCGGGTCGGACGAAAAATTGGGTCGTTATGTCAAAATAGAGCGCGACGCTCCGTCGAGAGCTTTTGTTTGCTAAACAATGCCACTGTGGGCTGGCACTGAATGGGGCTTTGGTTTGTCATTTAATTTAGTCATAGATATAGGTATACTCTTTTAAAGTATAGCAGTGGTATAATCTTAGTATTCTCTGGTAATGAATTGTAATTTGTCCCTCTGCACGCACTAAAAAAAATTTACCAAATTCAAATAAGGCTTACTTAATCCAAGTAAATCATTTACTGGAATAGTAGTAATGAAATATTTATTTGTATTAAGTAATTTTTCAGTGTGGTCTTGTTTATTTAGAAATATTATGTGTTTAAATACCTGAATAAATTTTATATTTAAATGCTTGCTGCGTTATTATTAAAGAATTAGAGGATGATAGCCCTAAAAAATTACAAAGCTCAGGTTAGAGAAATGATGTGAGGGATTGAAAATGACGACATTACCGATTATCATATTATGATTTTAATATTGGAGAGTATATATTGTTTGTTTTTGTATTATTTTTTTACAAAATATAATCCATGTAACTATAGCTATCCGCATCTGACAGATAAGCGTGCAAAATACCAATGCATCAACTCGACTAGCGAAATGCCTAAGTAGTAGTAGTAGTAGTAATTTATTGCAAATATGGTCAATTTACAAACGGTGTGTAATACTCGTGTATAATAGAATACAACAACAAAAAAAGTCAATATAAAAACAATGTAAATATAAATACAATAATCCTTTCTTAAAAATACAAATCTATCACAGCCAA
>UXGD01000486.1:0-57919 GCA_900474315.1 Torymus auratus | reverse complement strand
ATATATGTGTGTGTGTGTGTGTGTGTATGTGTGTGTGTGCGTGTGTGCATGTGTGTGTGTGTGTGGTACGGAAGCCGGCGTACATCATCATCCGCCGGGCGGATTCCGCCCTCACTTGCATCGGGCGCGCATGTCGTCGCCGTACTCTCCTACTCAGCAGAAAAAGCCGCGGGTTCGCCTGGATTTTAGGGCTCGAATTACGGCGCTGATCGTGAAAAGGAAGATGTTTGAGGTGGAAGACTCTCTTTTAGAGATGTCTTTGTGGCCTGTTCTGCCAGGATGGAGCTTTTATGGATTGCTCGGGAGCATTTTCAGATTGTTAGTGACGATGCAGAGGTGTTGGCGCGCTCCCGATAAACTGCAGACATCTGCCATTTCTTTCTCTGTTTTTCATTTCAAACAAAGATTACGAGCAATAACGAAATTTATGAGTTATGTCCTGTTGGCCACATTTTTATATACCTCGTACAGATAGTCAATTACGTATGCTTGAACGCAGTACCTACACAGGACTTTGACGTGCATTGATTGACCATCGATTTAGTTTTTCGAATATAAACATTTTTATAATTTTATTATTGCTTAGTTATAACTTATTAACCGACAGTTTTATTGTATTAAATGTTATTATTGACGCGAGTTGATTTATTTAAAAAACTCATGTATGTGGTTATTATATTTAGCATTCGTGGACATTTGGACATTATTTCGTCAGCTGCTCGGTCGGCAAAGTTCTTACTCAGCTGAGTACTAAGAAAGGTTCGAAGTCAAGTTTGCGCTAAGAAAGGTTTTAACTCAAGTTGTCGATCAGAAGCCTTTACTATAGTGTTTTTTTTATTTATTCCTACGAGTTATCTATGGTCATATCCTTTCCGATCCTTTAGATACTCAACTTTATATCCTAATAACTTTTGAAGTAAAGAAAATCGATTCTTTTCTAATTTCATTTTATTTTTTAAAATTTTGTGTAGGATATTCCTGGGCTAAGTAGCTGAGGTTTGAAGATGAGAGCTATTTTTCTATTTTCTTAAAAAATGTATCACAAGCGTGTTTTTAATTGTACACGCTTTATGTCGTACACTTCGTATGATATCAGAAAGAAGAAAACGAGTCCAAAAGGTGTCACTTTAAAAAAAATTGTTGACCATTTGTTCTATATATATATTTATATAGCAAAAGAAATCACAAAGAGATTTTCTAAACTCTACAGTGGTTCTCAACTAAACTAGTTATGAAAAAAAAACTTCCGTCAGTTGTAACCTTTCTTAGCGCTTAGTCGAGTTAGAACTTACCTTAACGCTCCGCCGAGTTAGATCATTTTTTCTCCCAGCACGATTTGGCGTGGTTCTACATTGGCCCTTGTACAACCATCCTTGACAGATTCGTGCCGAACGTGCCTGCTCAGTTTCAAAATCCGGCAATCTCATTGGACAATTCGAGTGTAACCATTCACCTTCAAATGGAATCGGCTAATGGGATTCCAGGATTTTGAAACTAAGCAGGCACGTATCTATCAAGGATGGGTGTACATTTATATTCACAGTTTAAGATAAGATAAGATAAGATAAGATAAGATTAGATTTATTATCTTATCTTACAGTTGAAAAGCATTAACGAATTGACTAATTTAACTTTGAATTGGACTATTGCTAACACGAATCAACGCGAATCAAGCCAAAATTTCTGACCATAATGGTTAAATTAGATTTGTCACCGTTATATAGAGCGATTAGCTATGGTGGAAGGTTATTTCCACCTTTGTTCATCAGCACATTTAATGTGTCAAGATACAATAAAAGAAAAGAGAAAAATAGGTAACCGGCAGAGAGTAACATTTGCATCGCTTCTCAGAGTACCCAATATAAAGTATAGGCCACATAATAACCTAAATTTGAAGAGTTCTTTATTATTTTCCAAGCAAGTGAGTATAAAAAGACATTCCGGCAGACATACAAATGCCATTATTATTTCTCTTTTCCTAGACCGCAGACTGATAATTCTTCCTAATTTTGTCATATCATCTATACGCAGTAATATCATCTATACGCTGCGAGTCCGAGCACCGTCTCATCTGCATCCTCTAATATTCCTTAATCTATGCAGATAAAACGTAACGAAAGGCCACTCGCGCGGGTAAAATGCAAAGAAGCTACTTTCTCTCCCTGGGCGCGCAGCAAGAGTACCAGCGGGTTTCTCGAGATAGAGAGATAGGGAGCAACCGATACAGCGAGGGCAATTGTGCGACCCGCGCGTAATTCGATTAGGCTAATCGGCCAGCCCGTCCTCCGCGCCCTAATTAGATTAATTTAAAATTTTCGGTGCCTCGTGCGCGCACGGCCATGAGAGGGAGCAAGAGGGAGTCAATTAGCAGATTGGACACGCGCAAGGGCTATAGAAAGCAGCGCGAGGCTAAGGGAGAGAGAGGGAGGATATAACTTTCGAGCGAGTGCCAGTTACCTGTCCCGCGCAGAGCGAGCGATACTCGCGCGCGCAATGCAAATTCAATCCGCCCCGCTGTACTGCCAGTGATGCTGCTGCTGCTGCTTCCTTATATCTGCGCTCTGGCTTTCGCTGCGGCTGCACTTGCCAGGTTAATTGCCCTCGACCAAATAGTCTTTTATCCCTTACGCTGACTCTCTCTCTCTCTCTCTTTGTGTCTGCCTTTTTGTCATTCTCGTTTCCCGCTGATTATAAAGGCATTGGTGGCGATTTGGAGAAATTGGACTTTGTAATCGGAAGCTTACTGTGTGTGTTTTCTTCGAGGGTGTCTTGATGGTTAGTACACTCGTTATACTGGAGAAAACGATAATAGCGCGAGCGAGTTTGTTATTTTAACCGCTGTACGATCGTGAGCGTTACACTGCGCTAATCGTGCTCGTCGCGCGTAAACTTTGAACCATTAGGTGAGTAGGCAATGTCCTGGAACGGGTTGCTTTGCGAAAGTAACTTGAAAATGCCGTACAAAGTCTTGAGAATGTTTTAGTTTTATTGCCGTCTTCTCAATTTCAAAGAAGTTATCATAGTGAATGAATTTTCAAATATTTTCCCGCAACTATAAGCTTTAAAATTATATACAGCAAAACGACGATTCTTAAAAAAAAAAAAAAAAAACGAAAAAGTAAAGGAGATGTTTCGATCGGTTTCTCTTCCCAAAGTCCAGCTCTCCTCATGCTCCGCTGGCCATGGAAACCGCAGCCGAGAGCGAAAAATAAAGCTCACCCCCTTCTTGCCATTACGCGCGCTCCATCAAACTTTCTCCCCTCCTCGGGGCTCGTGAGAAACAATCGAAGCATTCGGTGAAACAGCCACGGGTGGCGTTTTTTCCCTCCGATTCCCGTGGCCGTGCGCTAAATCGAGGTGATCGGTCAACGCGCTTTGTGTCCGTATACCTATACGTGTACGCGCACGTATGTATCGCTGCGTCCAAGCACCGGCAGCTCTGAAGTTTACGAGAGAGAGAGGGAGAGCTGCCCCCCGTGAGGCCAAGACTGGAGCTTCCATTTGTTTGCCCCCCGCGTTCGAGGAACAAATGCTCGCGCGCCGCGATAAAGCCAGAGGGAGGAAAAGAGCGTCATTTTTGTCGCGAAGGGCGATTGCTCTTTTTTTATCGGCTATGGCCTTCTTTTTTTTCTTTCGCTTTTTATAAATCCTTCGGCCCAGGTGAGAGTCGTCGAATCATTGGGACTTTATTATAAAATGAAAAATGAAAATTATTTTCGTTTAGAAGGTAATAACCCCATTTTAGCAATCGTTATTCAAGTATTATTCTAATAATCACGAATTGTTCAATTTTCTCAGGTTTTTATATCGTTTAAATAATCATGTTTGAATAATCATATTTGTATAAAAGGAAACTCTGCGAGTGAAAAAGTGTTGCGTACAAATCTGTCACAGGACTAACGTCCGTGTTTTATTTCGGCTTTTATAGTTTATTGATCCTCGAGAGATATTCCAATCGAATGTGCGCTTAAAAATAAATTTGATATTCACAAAGCGACAGGTGAATTACTTTATTTCTTTTACGAGAGTGCAATAAAAAAGGTTATGTCTCGCGCTCTAGACCGTTCCCCCTGTATATATGTATGCATACACAACTTTGTAGCTCTGTTGCAGCGGCAGTAAGTAACTAAAATAACGGTACGCGTGGTAGATGAAGATATTGCCGCGGACGAGGTTGTACCTATAGCGAAAATGATAATAACAAATCTAGTAAACAGCGCGTTTGCTAATGAATGCTCTTCATTTCAACCTTTATATAATTCATTTGCTGTTTTTAATAACTCAATGAGAATTTCGGTTATATTCTTTACACCGTTAGATATATTATTTGTAGCTGGCACTTTATAAATATAAATCTCGGCGACAAAGTGAAACGCATAGTAGAGAGACACTCAGCATCGTAACGCTTCCTTAACTTGTGAAAAATTGCACTTGCACGTTCCTTCCGCGTATGCATTTCGCACGTGCTCGGTTTTGTCATATCCCGAACGATCCGTCAAAATATCGCGGGGAAGCCGCTACTTTTCACACAACCCACTTGTCAGCGCGGCGTCTCGTCGCTTGATTTTACCCTCTACGTAAACACGACGTGCCAGCAAGCGTAACGAGTGCATTACGCTCAACGCGAAATCGGAAATGCATAATGTATCTGTCGTGCTCTTACACGTATACAAGCGAATTGTCTCAAGTTAAAGTTTTACGGGAACGTGAGAAGCTTAGGAACCTTGCGGAAGATAAAGGATGACCTTGCTTTTTCTGACTCGGTGTATAGGTTTATAGCATCACGGATTGGTATATAAAGATATACTTATATGCACACTTTTAATGATAAGAAAGTTTCTTGTTTAGATAGGCGGACATTTAAATAATACGTGCTCGGAATTAATTTTCAAAATTTTCAAGCATTTTATGTATACAGAATTTATCATTATAATTGTTTAATAAAAGACAGCAGGTTAACTTTTCCTCTACATTCTTCAGATTATATTAAGATTTTCTTATTCATGTATACATACTTTTATATATACTATAAAAGCTATTGTGAAATGTACATAATATAGAGTATTTTTAAATGCAATATTACTGTGATGGCATCAATCATTGACATGTTTTGTACAGAAATTCATTTTATTTTATTTTTTAGTTGAATAGTAAGTAACGAACAAAATAAGACGATAAAAAATAAAGATTAGAAAACTAACAAGGAGACTACATCTTTAGGAAACGGATCTTTCCTGAGCTTGGAGAATTTTGTGTCTAAAACTGAAGCCTATTACCAGTAATTAGTTCTCATAGGTCCTTTTTCCCGAGATATGGGTTACCACCTGATCTTAAAAATCGTCATTTTGTTGAAAAATTATGTGACTTTTATTGACTGTAACTCTGCAAGTATAGTTTATAATTTAAACTTTGTTTCGTTAAAAAATATGAATTTTTCATGAAATTATAAGCAATCAAAGATAACGTAAGAAAATGGTAAAAACTTTCCTTCTTTTTGAACGATTGATGATTACCTTTATTATTTTTTTGTTTGTATTTGGAACATAAATACTTTCAGAGTTACAGTCAATAAAATAAACATCATTTTTAAAATAAATGACTGATTTTTAAGATTAGGTAATCCATATATAAGATGCCTATGAGATTAATTGCTGGAACTGCTATTATTATACACTGTTATATGCACTCTCCTTGTAAGTTTAAAATCGTAGATAATTTTTCACATTTGAAAAAGTGACGAATGAGACAAGAGTTCTACTAATACACAGGCTCTATTTCTTTTTTCCTTTCAACAATTTCGCCCCTAGCCGACATCCTGAGGGTGCACGCAAGGATGAAGAAGGGTGGGACGCGACTTTATATAGAATCTTCAGCACGGGACGAGAGAGGAGGGGAGAGGACGAATGAGCTGCGGGGAGAAAGAAAAAGAATTGCTTGTGATTCCGTTTTCTGTGCGAGGTGCTGACGTTGGCGTTCGTCGTCCACCCTCGGTGTCGGCATATCAAGTCGTGGCTCTGAGTTAGAGTAGCCTAAATTATCGAAAAGCCTCGTAGTGTTACAGATACAAAATCTTCTTGTTACATTGCTACTTTCCGTACAAAATAAAACCTTTGAGAAACAATGTCTCGTAGATAACAAAGTGTTTCCGATGAGTATACATTTATAGTCTTATAATTTAACAATCTCAAAATATTGTCATAACAGTTTATTATTATTTCAACATCTTGAGGAGTACATTCACTTTGAATTGAAGACAGATTTACAAGATAGTTAATTTAAGACTCAATAAAATAATTAAAAAATTGACTAAACAAGTATTAAATCTGTCTACCAATCATTGCCATTACCAATGATTAAAGAATTATTTGAATTGATTCGCTTTGACATGTATTGATCAAATATTTCTATACAACGAACTAATTACAAACATTAGTGCTTTCCCAGTTTCCAGGAAATCGACGATATTTGACATTGTAACAGGCGGTAATGAATGGTACGCATTTTAATATGAAAAGAAATATCTGGTATTTCAAGCTTCGTTGATTAACAATATACTCTCGTCCTTTCATTGAAATGCTTGACAAAATAATGAATTTTATTGTTGCAAATTCTATAGACTAGCTCGAACAAAAAAATCATTTACAATTATTATAATATATCATATAATTTAATGTCGAAGTCGATTAGGTATTATCATATACCTTTAACATTTTTGATCACACTGCAAGCATGCAGCAGTAGAAAAAAAAACGAATCGTTTGCCGCGAATCTCACGTTTCATCAGCAACGTAGACACAGGCGCACCGAGAAACAGGCAAGTTGGTCTTGATGTACGTGGAGGCTATCGTTGATCCGGGCTCCGAGCGCTGATGTCCCCACACAATTCTTGGTATCTTAAGGAACAGACAAGAATTGCGTTTGGACAATCATAGCCCGAGAGACAACGCCGGTCTTCTCTTCTCTCCTTCTGATTATCTCCTTCCTCTCGTCTTGTCCCTCGCACCCCGCTGCTCGTCTCGTCGGCTACTTACCCCAGTTCGGCTGGATGGCCCTATAGCGCTCGTCGACCCTTCGCACGCGCGTAGCGCTGCTCTTCTTTGCCTGAGGAAAGTAGACCTTTTTTTCTTGCAGAATTGCAGCTTTCACCTGAAAGGCCTGCCTTCGAGGCGCATTTTTTCCTTACCGGAATATATATACATACACGCCCGCAGCTGCTCGAGCTACTTTGCGAGGGATCTGGATAAAAGGAAAAGGGATCGGCAAATTATGAGAAGTGTGTATATTTCTCCTTGAGGCTCTTACACTGCGATAATTAATATTTCTCCATGCTATATGCATAAGCATTCACATAACATCTTATTAATTTACATTTTTACGAAATTGTTGAACTGATTCGTTAGACAATATTCATTTAATAAAAAAAGCATTTACATACGTTGATAGGTAAAGTAAAACATGTCAACTTTTCATGCCTGTCTTCTCTTCCATATTTTGCTGTTATGTTTATTATCACAGCTTACATGCCTCGGCCGAATTACGCGAACCTAAGGCCGCTGCGTTAATAATCACACGCTCGCAAAAAGCGGAAGCAAACAAAAGAATATACCGCATTGAAATTGAATTCTGCATGACAAAAGAATAAGGAAAAGAGAGCCGGTGGAATTCCTACGTTCTCGCCCTCATTCTTTTCCCTTCCTCGGTGGAAAAAGAATAAAGGGATCGGGCGAGATGAGCCCGGCTATTTTCTAATCCGAGCTTACGATGCGAGCGCTCGTTGCCTGCCACCGTCCCGTATTGTTTCCTCCAGCGCCATATCTACTAGCCGGGTGTGAATGTTTATTATCGCTCTGACGATTATACGCGCGGGGGAAGCTAATCAGGCCTTTCATTGATCAAGCTTGGCGAGCGGAACACGTATAGGTGTATCGGGGAAAACCGAGAGGAGAGACGATAAGCAAGATTAAGCGGAAAGTGGAATTTTGTAAGATTTGTATACGATTGTTTAATCAGAAGTGAGAAAATGTTAATTAAGTATACATTGCATTCATAATAATTCTTTCCTTCTATGAATTTCGTGCCTATAATGACTTATGCGAGTTTTATTCTACACTTATTACAGTGCATTTTGAAATTTAATTTTCTGCAAGTAAATTATAATATTCCATTCCACAAAGAAATAAGCATCGTACTGACACTATCTCGTAGTAGTCAAGTTACATGTAGCTCTCGCACGCAAAAGCCCACTTTTTGAATTGCTGCCCATCTGTCTTCTCTCCTCTCCTCTATCTATTCTCGTTTAGGTATATCCGGTCGAAAAATTTTTGGCCGCTCGCGAATATGCTAATTCGACAATTGCGTGCGCTCGTGTCGTTTGCCTTAATTATGTGTGCGCTCGCGCGCAACGCAGTGAAAGAAGTGGTTTTATTTGTTCGCGAGCGACGCGCGTGGCTAACAAATTGTATATATTTGCGCGAGAATTGCATTTATCAGCTTCGGATATACTTTCGCACGTGGGACTGTTTGCGTACATTCGTTATCTCGGGGGATGATTTGGCTTTGTTGATACGGGACATATCATTTGAAAATATGATGAATGCTTATTATAAATTATTTCCATTTTTACGGCATTATTCGCGTTATTGACGTGACGATATGAGCACAGAAATAATATCACTGTACAATAATGGTACCCTGAAATTTGAATACATTGATATACTGTTTTAAAATTTTACAATGGAGGGAAACTTGCAATAAGAATTGCAACTGACTATTTAGAAGCTTGGAAAGTTCTTCATTCGAATAGATATAACATTGAAATAAAGGGGATGCGAAGGATCTCGCGACCACAGGCGAGAGAAGGACGGCTAGTACGGGATGATTGGGTTAGCGCGCTTCTCAGGAGATCTAATTTTGTTATCTCGTCAAATGAAGAGACAAAGCCCTACCTTGTCTGCCTTGTCCGCTCTTTCGCCCTCGCTTCATGCCTTTACCGAATGCTTTCAAATGCGTGTTCACATGTAAGCTAGGCGTTTCAGTTCAAAAAATTAGTAAAGTGCATTCTATTGAATTTGCTCTATTCCTTAAAAATTAATTTTAATCGAAAGTGCGCATTAAATAAATTATTATTTTATCAAATTGATTCATTGGCTTGGCACTAATTATTGAAAAATCGATTGCCGATTCTAAATAAATGACTGAAATTGAGAACAGAACAGTAGATACATTATTTGATAATCAATCAGAAACCGAATCCCAGCTGCAGTGACAGAGCCGTCGACAATCCTCATTCTCGGCTACTCCCTCGAATCCCGGATCCTCTTTCCTTCTGACACAGAATACCGCGTGTTTGGCTCGAGAACGACGTCGACGACGACTCTGCTCCTCCATTCCACGTGGATTCGCGATCAAAGATGACGCAGCACGCGCATAAGCTCAATCAATTTCGCTTCGTCGTCGGGTGGGTATACCTGCCTGTGAGGGCTCGCGCCAACTCTGCTGCTGCCGCTTTCAGATCAATGAAGTTTCCAGAATAAGGCTAGGTTTGGACTGCATACTCACTTAAACTCGATATCTCGAGTCAGAGCCTGTCCAGCAGTGGAATGGAGACACGCCAACCTAGATTTTCTGGGAAAAGTGAAAATAATTAATTATTGCATTCTTCTTATTTGACTTGAAAATAAAAAATTCGATAATTTTTTACCCTTCACATTAGTTATATATATGTACAATCTGTCACTACGTTAATAATAAGTAAATAAATTTAATAATTGAAATGGACAACTGGATTATGGTTTTGTTGTGTTTTAAGGAGCTATTCTAGTGTGACGTCCAAAATAAATCTGTAAGAGTGTACAATACTTTGTATAAAAAATTTCATTAACAAAGCTCATTTTTTGGGGCGTCACACTAGAATAGCTTCTTGAAGAATTTCTAGTCGTTAAATTAGTAGAAATTACTTCATGCCTTATGTGACATCATTCATCAAAGGCTAGATTATTATGTTAAGGTAGTGTGAACAACATTTAAGTTTTTTAATTTGATTGCATTTAATATTATGAAAGGCGACTATCATAATAAGCGAATTTCCAATTTGACTACATTGTAGCCCACAGCATTATGTTCTCCTCTTACCCTCACAGCCAAAGTTTCGTCGAAGCCTTCTTCTCCATACGCTGTCACTTGATCCATCTTTCCGCCTTCGCATCTTGCTTCCGGCGATGACTTTGGAAGACAGTGCGACAATGACATGGATGATGATGACAATGATAAAGTGAAGTATAAAAAGAGCAGAGACGTGAAAGTTATATTATGGGAGGGACGTGCTATGAAGGAGGGCTGAGTCGAACGAAATTGATGGCGTTTTTGATGGGGATTCAGGCTCGATTAGGTTGGCGAATCGATGGTGAAAATTATTATCCTACTTTTTTATCTATAATAAAGTTGCAGCGATTCATTAAAATATGAAAAACCTGATAATCATTCGGAACAATAACTGTCAGACAATTTTCGAATATCGATATAAATGTAACAATTAACGGTCTTATCGATATTATTTATACTCAGTATAGTCAAAGGATAGATTACTATAGTAAAACTAACTGAAGCAAACTAAACGATTAGAAGAGTCCCAAAGCTCTATCTAAATTACAATTCGAACTCGATTTTGTCCTTTATACTATTCTAGCTATTCCATCCAGCTCCATTTTCCAACGGCTGAAAAATCGATACTCCTAATGGAATCTCCTTTCGAAGAAGAACTTGAAATACAGTATTATTCCCGCCTTATTGCCATTCCCGGGGTCTTTAAAAAGTTTTAGTCGCGCATTAAGCGGAATACGAAATGCAGCTAAAACGCTAAAACTGCGTCACGACACGGCTCGATATCAACAACAGCTGACTAAATTGAGCGACGAACTGGCAGCGGATAAGGTCATAGTATCCCGAGTAATTCTATTTTGCGCCCGCTGCGAAAGCGACTATAGAGACGGCGCATTTAACTTGAGTGCGACCAAGTTTTGCCTCCCCGACAGACGTCCTCGCGTTTTAATTATCTTTCGAGTAGTAGCGCAAAAGTGCATCAGAGATTACTTTGCGCCTCAGCCGAAATGCTGCAGATGCTTTCCGCGAGGGAAAGTATGTAATTACATAAAAATACGCGAGATGTTATTGTACATAGTGGAATGGATTCTCCTCAAAAGCAATCTGACAATATTAAAATGAAAATTCACATCACGCCGAAAAGTTGGCTCGTTACTCGTCGCGCGGAGTCGTTGAAAAAAAAGGAAAAGCAATAAGGAAAAATGACAATTCGGGCGCAGTGTGTGAGCGCGCAACTCATAAGAAAGAAAAAAAATCTGAAGTAAGGAAGGTCGAAAGCCCATATAGAAAAGAAGTTTCGGAGTGGCGCTTGCGGTGGTCAAAGAACGAAGAAGGGGTCGGCGGCACGGGCGCATCGATCGGAGTAGGCACTTCTCTCTCTCTCTCTCTCCCTCTCGTGCGATAGGCCATCTTTCGCGAGCTCTCTGTGATTCGTCGCCGCTGGCGCGGAACACTCCAGTTTTGCGCGGATACGATCGCGGCTCGAGGTGTCGTTCCGCGCTGGATATCGAGGTGTCGCCTGCATAAGCACAAACTGACGGAGAATTGCGTCTGCGGATCCATCGTTTCGGCCTCTTTTCATTTTTTTCGATTAATGAAAAGTCACACTTACTTCTCTTAATTTCCAAAAACTAAATTGCCAAATTTCTTATCAATTGCTTCAACTATTTCATTCTTAAGGACTAATATAAGTATAGTAAGCTTTATCTTTACATATAGAGTTTGCTTAGTAAACGGATTATCATTATCTGTTTTTTTTCTCAATAAAGTTTTCTACATTAAAATGTTCTCGAGAAACGTCGAGTAATTTTATGCGTTAATTTTCATTTCAGCGAGTTTCAATGGAGTGGAATTTCAATCGCGGAACTCCGGCGCAGGTTCATTAAATTGGACTTAATTTTCAAGTTCAATGCAAGACAAGTAGCTTTTACTTTTCAAAACAACTCAGCACGGAACTCGGTAAACTAATAATTTTCTCTGCGCCAAGTAAGTTTGTCTTTAATTTATGCTTTAAATTAAGGTGTAACTTATTTATAGAAAATTCAGAGTTATTTCACTTGGTATAAGGTGAAAATTGCTGCGGACATTATTCAATGTTTCTAGTAATTTTGTGATATGGTTTTAGATCTGCTGCGAAGGAAACTTTATTTTGATTATGGAAGACGTTATTTTGGTTAGAAGTTTAATACTTTAGTGCATATTAGTACGTCAACGACGTTATAACACAACTTAATTATTATAGTGCCTGCATTATAGTGCATTAATGTACCAAAATATACATACGAAGGCAATAATTTAGTTGGGTATATAAATAATAATTAAGAAAAAAGCCCTATCTGGTTAAACTCGGTCGAATAGATCATTAGATGTCAGCGTATACGTATACACACACACGTATTTCGATTCCAAATCCTCAAAAAACAATTTTTTCACTATCACAAAGCTTCCTCTAGGATGAAGCAAAAATGAATCTTTTCGATGTAAAATATACAAGTCTGGGGCAGCTGCACTAGTCTACGCCTGTGGTTCAATCGGCGAGAGACGTGCTAGGCGACAGAGCCCGCGGCGGAATAAAGAAAACATTATCGTAAAATTAAAAGGACAGGGTCGGAGTTAGAGGTTCTGCGAGTTCAACGACAAGTCGATCTCCTGCTCCCGGACTTTAATCTTGATTTGGAATTCCGCAGGAACGTCGTCTCACGTCTAGCGAGTTTAGCGGATCGATCGCGCGCGCCCGAGCTCCTTGATTTCCACGAGGACGTCTTCTCTCTCTCTCTCTCTCCCTTCGAATATCGTAGCCGGAAGCGGCGCGCTGACGTGGCCGCCCTCGAGAGGGCGGCGGCTGCTGCAACGTCGAAGGCGGAAAAAACGAGAGACAAAGGAAGAGAGAGAGAGACCGTAAGTAGCGAGACGTGCAGCACTACTGGCTGTGGAAAACGTGCTGCGAGGAAATGCTTGTTAATTGAAAAGTTGTTAGATCGCAGTCTTGAAAATTTTTCGCTACGCCTGTTCGCCGCAGGAGTCGATGGTAACTTATTGAGTTTACTTTCACGTTACTGCTTTTCATTTTATATTTCCAAAGATTCTAGTACGTTTGAGGTGGAGGAAAATACTTATGAGGAGGGTTCGGCCTTTTTTTATCTCGAAATGCTCGCTTGAAAATTATTACATTTTGCACTAATACACAATAAAGCAAGTAATTTAAAAGTTAGGTGGGGACAGTTACTCTCGGTTCTGCCAATAACTATAGGAAAAATGTTTATCACGCGTATAAAGCATCATGTTTATAATTGATCGTTAATCAAACGTGATGCTGAAGCGTGTGCGATGGTTGAAAAATTGAGCCTTTGGAAATAAATTTGTCGAAGCGAGAGGTCGGGGGAGCGCGAAAGAAAGAAGAAACATATAGGGACCTTAGCTCGGCGAGCAATGAGAAAGAGGAAAATTGTAAAGGACGGGTGGAGGAAAGGTGAGAGACAGCTCGGGCGAATTTATTAGTCGGGGAGATCTCTCTCCCACCTCTCCGTCTCCGTCTTTCTGGCGCTGCGAAATCCTCGGACCGGTGGGAGATAGCAGCAGCAGCGCGTGCTGCTCGGGACATTTTTTATTCATAGGCTCGTAAGGGATCGCGAGCGTATAAATTTTCATTGGCCGTCCGATCGATTCCGCGCATTTCGACCTTCGACTACTGATTTCTCCGGGCGCTCGCGATTCCCCCGTCGTATAAGTTTATCCCCGCGGTGTGTCTTACTTTTAAAGCGCGCCCGCGTTAAAAGAACACGGAATAGCTTCGCAGACTCGAGGACGGAAGCTTTTCGTGCCTTTGGAAATTTAGCTGAGGGATTTCTCGCGAGTTATTGCTCTTGGGAAATTTTCATTATTTCTTTTTATTGCATCAACATTTCGTTATCATTTCTTTGCATTTAGATAGCGACCTACTATTTTCAACCCCGAAATTAGATTATTTTAAGATTAATATGCGTGCATTATTATAAATGATCTTTCCTAAGGATGTCAATCATTACTTTCGTGATATATATATACTCAGTAGGGCTAATAGAGAAGCTCGATTGACTCTTTACTATTGATCAACTGTTTTGAAAAATCGAAATCGCTTATTACTTATTAATGTCTTTTAGGAATCCAATGTAATCTGTACATTATATACTCGTACAAGCTGGAGAAGAAAAACATATGACTTTTGTTATACTACTAAAAAAAATAATTAAAAAATTTGAAACTCTTTATGCCTTATTAAAGTTCTTTCACTGCTATATATTTATATAAAATAAGAACTATTAAAATATTGTCAAATAAAATAAAAACTTGCAAGCATTCATTCGCTTTCGTGACTTTTGCCAATAAATTACGAGCTAATAGCGAAGCTCGAAGTTCATTGACCAAGTGCATCTAATCTAGCCTGTCGTGTGCAGCCAACCGGAAAGCAATTGTCGTTCAAAAGAAAGCCAGCCGCGCTCCCCCTTGGAAACACCCATGTAATTCTTCAATTAACCCGGTCGCGTCGTAATCTTCCTCGCTTCTTGCTCCGTCCCGAGGTCAGTTCGCCAGCGTTTTTGCCCACGCGGACGCGTCATCGACGTCCAAGCCCGCGATTCATCACCGCGCGCCCGCATTTTTCTTTCGCGTTCAATCACGCGAAATCCACGCTTTTTTTCCTCTTTCCTTCGCAGTGAGTAAGGGCTTGCGCGATGGAGGAGCCAATGTTTTTATGAGAGTGTGTATGTGTGTGTGTGCGCAAAAGCGATCGATCAATAGGAGCATTTGGCCGACGAGATTCACGCTAGGATGGGATTTTTTCCAACTTGCTGGGAGATGGATCAAGTAGCGGAGATTGACTGCTGTGTTTATCGTGTGATGTGAGTTATGTAGAATTTCGAAGCTTTTGGTGGGCATACTTGTGAGGCAGTCTGACACGATTATAGCTTTTCAAATTTAATAAACAATAATTTATAGTGAATAATTTAACATTAATAGAGATAAACATATTTTTCAAATTGCCGGGAATGACGATATTTTTCTTCAGTTGTAACGAACTAGGTAAGGGATTCTGTTATAACTTTGGAATATGCTTCTGGATCTCGAAATATGAAGAAAGCCGTAACAGTAGATTCTGATGCTTCGAAAAGTTCGAGTTATACACATTTGATTTCAAACGATAATCATTTAGTGCAAAACTGCTTTACGACTTATTTAAAACAAAAAATGATCTTTCATTGAGATTTCATCTAAAATTAAAAGATATTATTTAAAATACGCGAATTATATAAATTAAAAGATATGAAGTCGTTTCAAAGTTATGACTGTTTAAACTTCAATAATGAAAATGCACCAAAATATGCACAGAGATGAGCTGCTTATCGTAATGGTTTATCAGTGCATTTTCATTACTCAACTTTAGACTGCTATTGTGTCTTTCTTTATATTTTCTCATTCAACAACATATTCCAAAGATTGAGCAGAATTCCCAACCCGAATGTAGTACACTTTCCTTGTAGAATGTTAAATATTAAATTTTTTAATATGAGTAAATTTTGTACAATTTTCTAACGTATTTCTTTTCAGATACTCGTGAGCATACAAGTTTTCTATACGAAATATTCCTATAGAATATAAACTAACATAAATGTTTTAAAAGTTTGACCCGTTTAAAAGTGGAAAGTTGAGCAAAACGAGTAGAAAGTTTGTGAGAAAACGTGGACAGTGTTCGTACACGTGAGACGGCCTGGACTGAATAAGATACGCACCCACTCGAGCATTACATATAGTTATATAAGTAGCTGTTTGCGGTGGCTTACTAACTTTAACAAGATTTTTCCAACTTTTCTTCGTATTTATATGCATATCAAATCTCTGACAGCGTTACAGGATTACATATCTTTATAAGAATAATTATTTAATTACGTTGTTAAAAAAATTTATTAAACGGGAAAAATTTATGGAGAATCTATAAGCAGGTTACCTTACTTCTACATTTCAATCATAGCATATGGATTTCATAAATAACACTTTGAAAATTATGCAAGATCTCCGTTGCTATTCTGTTTAGTTCGTAAATGTTGCACAATTTTTAGCAATAGCACATTAAAGGATTGAAAGTGAACAGCACTGAAATATAGAATTGTCGACACTAAAGAAAGGTTTTCTATTGCAAGCGTGCATCACTATAGGAACGCAGTAAAATAGCGAAGCTATATATTTACCCCCATAACGCATAAAAACAAATCGAAGGCCAAACAATCGCTCGACGTCGATCGACGACACATTGAATAGCGGGGCGAATGCACTTTAATGTGCGTATAGCAACACAATGAGCGTACAGAATGTGTTTTTATCGACGCGGAAGTCGCGATATGACAATGACGCTCACGATAATAATGACACTAACATCCACTCCGCTGAGCATCGGTAGTGACGACGGTTTTTCCGTGTGACTATGCAAAGTGGCCTGCATTTTCTGCCAAAGCGCATGATTGCTATATACTCGCATCGGTACTTTTGTCACTGGATTTTATTTGATCAAACACACGAGGATCAGCTTGTTCAGAATAGGCAGTGTTTTATTGTGTATACAATTTTATTATTCAACTAAAGTATCATTTTTTAAGTCAAAATTTATTTTCTGCCGACGAAATTTTGAGATACTTGCAATAAAATACAATGAAACGAAGGGAACTGGAATCAACACGTATAAAATAATAATCATGAGTAGATCAGGTCAATATAATATCGGACGGGAAACTAGTTTTTATACACAATTACTTGGAACGCGAAAACGATATGGTAGTCAAAGTAAACATATTACAATCTCAATAATTTTCGATCTTAAAAGATAATATTTGAAAATCGATTCGTCCACAATCCAAATTCTGCTTCGGCATCATTTTTAAGCAGTCGTCTACTTGCTATTTCAATTCTTCCCCGTTTCTTCCTTCGCGTAAAAAATTTACGCTCACTCATATATAGGCGACAGGGCGAGATTTGTATAAAAAGACGTCGCGAGCCATAGAACTGTCGCGCGTGTAAAAGTTACACATCGCCGTTTTATAGTGAAAATCGGTCGTGTTCCTCCACTATATGTGTGGGTGTGCGCACGCGCTCAGCCATAAAAGCATGAATAAGCATAAAGTCAAGTGGCCGTTTCGCGCTCGCGCCGACAAATCGTCAAATCCTTTCTGTCTTTCTCAAGGCGTTTACGCGAGTTTGGCGCTTCTTCAGTGCGCCGTCCCGTAAATTAAGCGTTATTGCCGACGATGCGCGTGCGCGCGTTACGGCGCGTCTCTCGTAAGGTACGTCTATAACGATAGCTATACACTGCGCATGATTTGTCACTTGTTTGGCATTATTTTGTGAAAGTACTAAATTTTCCTCTTTTTATTTAAGTACCACAAAATATTGGTTTGTTATACAGCGGATGCAAAGGTTAGCGTCGAGAAAATGACAAGCGCGAGGTAACTAGTTAGGTAGTTGGTCGTATAAAATAGGAATTGTCGTTACCGTTGCATCCAGAAGTAGTTTCACAGTTCAAAGTAGGTTAGGTCAGGCGCGCATTTACATGCTTGAATTGTAAATGTCACTTTTGGACAATCGGTTTCAGTGCGGCTTTCGCATTTAGCTTTTAGTAACTTTTCTTCACGAAAATGTTTAACTATAATATAAAAGAAAAGAATGTATACATATAGTAGCTTCTATAAAAAGTATCTTTTGGAATTACTACACTAATATAAGAAGCTCTATATAATAAGTGAATGCATCCAAACACGGTGAAGTTTGAAAAAATTCAGTTGAAAAATTGTTTGTATTTATAAATGAAAAAGCAAAGCCGCATTATTTAAAAAAAGAAAAAGCGCATCGGTCAGGAAAAATTCCCTCCTCGGCCAGAGAGTAAAAGCGTCGCAGGGCTCGCGATTAACAGGGCGTTAATCAGATTTCCCTTTCCCTCTTCCTCTTTCTCCCTTGCGTAATCGACGAGCATAATTCCAATTTAATAACCGCTCCGGTCGCTCGACCCCCGCGGCACTGCAGCCCCGATCGTTGATACGGCGCCTCCGCCGAGATATATAACCGCGAGCGAGCGCGGCTTTTCCCGTCGCGCTTTTCTCTCTCTCTCTCCTCTCTCTCTCTCTCTCGCTCTCTCTAGTGCAGCGCACTAGTGATTTGTGTGACAGATCGAGGCCAGCGGGCGCGCGCTCGCGAACCGCAGCGACGCCAATATATTTCGTTTCCCGCGCTGCGCCAACTGTTTCCCAATAACGCGGGCGATATAGGCGGCGCGGGCCGAGCGCGCAGCACGTGTGACAAGTGGCTCGGTACGGTGCACCTCCACGGAAAGAGTGCCACTGACGGGATGCTCGACTACTCTGCGAATCATTTTCTAGCTGGATTTTCATAAGCTATTTTACAAAAGACTCGCTTTGCCTCAGATGTTTACTTTCAATTGTACAGCTAATACTTACGGCACTAGGTGTGTTTTTTTAACAATTTGGAAATATTGTAATTAAAGGAGAATAATATACCAACGAACTAATATAACAATAAGGATCCTATAAATCTGTTATATAAAGAATGCATGTAATATTTAATATTTAAGGTAACATTTATCCGTATACAAAACTATTTAAATAGTGCAACAAGGGAATAAATTCACCCGCAGGAATAATCAACTTCACTTCCGTGTTGCATATAAAACTTTATTCCCGACTCAACTCTGATTAAATCGCAACTTTGTTGACTTGGAAAAGTGGGATTACATGATAACGTTTTCCAATATCAATTGTTTTTCTCAAAACTGAAAAATAATTAAATCACTGTCCTTCCAACTCCACTACAATTGCCACTTTATCCCACATTTTGGGAGAATAAAGTGGCCATTATAATGAAGTCGGGAATAAAAAACTTTTTCCATTTTTACTACTGAATGCCGGATGAAATATTTACTTTTCCACTTATTTTAGCAAACTTTACACTTCTTTCTCGCAACTTTTCCGTCGCATCCCTTGATTAATTTATTTTTTCAATTTTATATTTTGACAAGCTCTATTTAATAGGATTGGTTTGATACAATCATCTGCGTTCCTCTACTTACTGTTCGTCCGTTGGCATTCTCCTTTTGAAAAACCTATTATTTATATAATTATCCATCAGTTTGATTTATTATTAAAAAAACTGAATATTTAAGTTTCTCCGTTAAATTAATCCATTAATCTTTCTCTTAGACCACGTAGTCTTAATCATTTGACGACGTTCGTTTGTCACTCAATTACGGAGCATAATCACTCAATTGATCTTGAAAACTTTAGCGAATTTCCTCGTTATATGCCCGAAAGTGTGGCGAGTTATGTAGGTCAAGTAAATGAAAAGTGCTTTAGTTTTCCATAGAATCTGAGAATCTGATCGAGGCGAGAATGCACTTTTCTTTCTTTATCTATATTTGGTTGAACAATGACGTATAAGTATAATTCGTTTTCATTTAATACTACAAATTACGAGATAAACTGATGTAACATAAGACAATTTAGACACTAACTACAATGTAATTTTTTCCATATTTACTGTTGGATTTCCAACAAAGCATTTCAGTTTTTTTTTTCACAAAAATTTTAAAAAGATTGATGGAATTCCGTAGGTATAAATTATTAAATTTGAAATCAATATTAAGAGATTTCATTAAAATTTCATTAATTTCACAACATAGTCTATTCCAATTCTCTGCACGGATATATTGTCAATTTTCACACTTTGAGATTACTGTTATAATTTTAAGTACAGGGATGACTCCCACATTAACACATTATTAACATAAAAAAATTAAAATAAAAATAATAAAAAAATTGAAAAAAGATTTTATATAATGCTTTTGAACAAGAAAATAAATCGAGAAAAATCATTAAATATTAATTCCTTTTTAAAGTTTTAATCGTTTAAAGTTGAGCAAAAAATTCTCAAACAAATTATGACTTAATCTTTGCATATATTTTGTTTGTTTTTTTTTTGTTTTTTGCTCAATTTAAAAATATTCTGCAATTTCAGAAATATGGAGTAAGTAACAGTATAATAATTAAAAATGAAATTAATGTTTCTTTTTGTTATTTAGTTTTATAACTTTTTTTGTAAATTTGTTTGAATATATATCTGCGTATGGTTGAATATTTAGTATTATTTATATAAGAAAGTGATATTAATATTAATAATATTATATTACATAAAAAACGTTATTTAGTGAAATCCTAGCATCCCCAATCGTAAACAAGTAGTACGAGTCAGTACGCTGTCAGATAGAGGAAGTAGATTTGTTAGGAAAAAAGAAGGATCGCACGCACGAATTAAGTTCCGTCAGTCAACAGGTTCCGTCATTCCTCCCCGAGCTTTTCCTCAATTCCGAGTCCTCGCATTGAAACGTCGCAATTTAACCCGGATCATCAAGGCAACCCTCCGTCGGCCAGTTCTCCTCAAACAGCCAGCCCTCAACTAGAATTTTCCGAGTCGATCTCCGGCTCAGTCACACAAAACTCGCAAAGCAATTCGCGCAGTCCTGCCGGCGCAAAGGTCCTTTGCTTCGGCAGAAATAAAGCATTGTCCGGGTTCCGAGAGAGAGAGAGAGAGGGAGAGACAATAGGCGACTAGTAACGCGCGTCGCGCGCGTGTAACCGTTTCATTGTTTGCCGACAATGCCGCGGAAAATCGAGGCTGCGCGCGAGGAACACGGTTTATCCGCGGCCGATCGATTCAACAGGGAGGGGGGCACGATAGAGGAAAGCGTTTTCCGGTAAAAATCAAAGGCAGCTGCGCGCGAGATATCGTCGCCAGTGTCGCGTCAACGTTATGATTGCTCCGCGGCGCCGCTTTTCACGCCTTCCTCTCTCGTTGCTGTCTTTTTTCGCCGCGCGCTCTCGTGTGGTCGCATCACCAGACCTCGCGCACACCTGCCAGCGAAATGACTTTGCCCCTTTCTCGCTCAGCCTTTTTCTTTAGACACTCTATTTCGAATATTTATATACCTCTCTCGCAAAGTCATTTAATTCTCCTGACACATATAAAAGGGAAATTTCGCGGCAACGCGAGCGAGCGAAAGCTCCCGTTACATTAACATTTTGGCAAGCGTACTTAGCTCCCTTAAGCCAGCTCTTTGAGTGCATTACACCGCGACATGCACGAGAAAGCAGCCACAATTTTCATTGAAAATCCCGCATAGGACAGAGGCATGCGTACAGCCGATATAACTTGATCCCTCGCTCCAAGTCCTATCTCTTATAAATTGCGCGACGAATAGCGCGCGTTGTAAAGCACGATAAATGCATGGCCCTATCTTATAAAACTCGTATTCAATGAAGGAACTCGTGCACGTGTACTATCTAGAGCCGAGCGTCGCTATGTAGGTATAGAGAAACGACGGAAGAAGAAAAGAGAGCGGGAGAGAGAGAGAGCGTCGCATTAATCGTTGCTCGACTCGCCGCTCTATTAATGCGGCCCGGCGCTATCTTCGCGTGCTTGGGCGGAAACAGCCGCAGGAAATATGGGCGCCGCCGGCGAGTCGATACGCGGAAGGAGATAGCGGCCCGAGTATAAATCCGGCGCAGAAGTATAGTCGCCGTGGCGCGCGCGGCATTAAACCTTTGAGGTTTTGCCGTGCAAGTGCTTTGGTATTTAAATGTTCCGGGGAGACGTGTGTGGGAGTCGCAAATGAAGTCGCGCGGCGAGGCTCGAGGCTGACGCAGTCAAACGGCCGGCGAATGAACGACTAGGGCCGACGAAAAGACATTTTCTCTACTTACAGTTCTTCTTTGAAGTGTTCAAAAGAGATTCTTCTTTTTTTTACAGATGGTTAATCAATGTAAAAAGAAAAGTTGAGACACAGGAGTATAATTCATTATATCGGTTTAATTGGTCGCTCGGTAATGAAAGCGAGAAGTGCTCGGCGGAGATGGACAATGGAGCCAGCGGCACTCGCCCCGGCAGTTGTAAAAGTTGTGTATCACTGCCGCGGCAAAAGCTCATTGTTGTGTTCGCGTATGCTCTAACTGCAGCTGGATTTCCGCGGCTATATACGGCTCGCGGCAAATGGAGGAAGTGGGAAATGGGTTAATTGTCTCTTTCGGAGAATCGACATCAATCTTGGACACATTCGTTATATTCCTTGCGGCGAGAGACAAGATTTTTGGCTTGCTTGCTTTCTCTGTGATTTTATCAAGTTGAAAAATGAGAGAAACTGTAGCGTAATGTTAATAATATTCATGCATTCTTTTTTAATTAAACTTAAATGAATGAATTGTATAAATAAAAGATAAGAATGTTCTATACGTGCAATTAGAGAAAATTAATGACTCGAGAGTTTGCAAATTAGAGTGAATTAGAAAAAATGACAGCCCAGACGTAATAATAGCTTATACTGCAGGCCCGAAGAAATTGAGACTCGCGCAATTACCATTAAATTCTATTCAGCAGAATGAAAGGACACTATCATCAAGCACTTGCCGTCGTATATCTTATAGGATCGCAACTGGCTCTGCAGAAAAAAAGCCGATCTGTGGGTCAATAAGTGTCGGATTACAGGCGGAGCTCTCGTGGCGTATAATTCCGGAAATCGATAGTCGAAAATCGAGATGATTAGCGCCCCGCCGGTCGTATAGGAGTAGCGAAGCAACGAGAAGGAAGGGGAGCAAAGAGAGAGAGAGAGAGAGAGAGAGTATAGCTCGGGGGGCGGGCGATAAATTTACGGGCTTTATGGGCCGGCTATGTGCGTCCATATCCGCGCGCTCGAGTCGCTTCCGTTGCCGCCGCCACCGCCGACGTCGAGTATGACGTCGCGTGGCGCAGGAAGCGAACATGGCTGTGCGTGTGTGTGTGTGTGTGCTCGTCTGTGTCCCCGCTAACGGCCATTAGAACGAAACGAGCCGAAAAGCGGTACCTCCTCGAGTCTGACGCTTTCTCGCTTTATTTCGACCGCTAGAGAGTTGGAGGTTTTGGTACAAGAGGGAAATAATTGCGACGAGTTTTCGAGGACCTATGCGCGCCCGCCTCGTGTGTGTGTGTAGCTATGTTGTACCGGACGGAAAAGGGTTTTGGGAGAAAATGGGTTCTTTGCTTAATTGACGTGATTTTATACTTTTCATCGCTAATAATAATGAACGATTTTTACTAATTTTAATAACATTCTCTAAAATTTCATATAAGAACAACAACTTTTATTTTGGATCAAATTTTCGGTGAATGAACACTGGTTATTGACGTTACAACAACTTTTTGGTGGAGGAATATTTTCTCGATCCTAAAATTCTCTACCTTTAAACTTTTGCAAATCAAACTTGCTCCCTTAATTCCAACTTGCTCACAACAACGTTAAAGGAACTATATACTTGGCGCGAGGCGAAAGTTGATGCGATTCCTCGCGTGTCGTGGCACTGAGATCTGAGTCGTGCAAAATAAAAGCCGCCGCGGAAGGTAGGCCAATGCGAGAAGCCGCGTCGTAAAATAAAGCACGACATGATTTTTTCATGGCTGTGCGCGATTTTTTTTTCTTTTATCGTCCCCTTCTAGAACCCGCGCGACGTTTTGCGCGTGCGAAACATTGCGGACGAGGCGCACTTGAGCCCTAGATGTGTTTATACATCTCCGCTCTATGTATGGCAGCGGATTCAGAGTCGTTAAGATTTTTCGTGCTTTCACGTACCGGAGCTGTTCCTGAACTGTCTCAGCGATTGTTTCGAGACGGTTTATCCAAGATTCTTTAAAAATAAAGTTTTGTCAAAGAGAATTAATTTTAGCATTAACGTTATCTATAGTAATTTAGTGAATTTTTTAAGTATTTGAATTTTATAATCGCTCGTGCAAGAAAACAGACTTATTATAGCAAACATAATAACTATTGATTAAATAAATAATAAATAAGAAAATATTTAAGATATACTTAGAAACGGTTATTCAGCACTTTTGGTTGCACCTCGACATTCTGAAAACCTGGAAAAAGAAAATATACAATTAGCGATCGTTATTCATAAAAAAGGAAGAAATGCAGATTATATAATTATTGTAACGTTAAAAATGCTATTTTCGCAGGCTGAAAGTCGGAATATATTTCAAGTTGACAAACTTCTAATTCAAGGCGGAACAGTCGCTCTATCGAGGGATTGTGCCAGGCTCGCGACTGAAACTCCGCATTTTACGGCCGAGATGAGTCTACGTGATCGGACTCTTTCTCTCTCTCACTCACTCTCCCTCATTTTTTTTTGCCTCCGCGCTTGGTTTACTCCTAAAACTTTTTTACAGACCATTCCGCGCCGCGCGCTTCATCCGCGACTCTGATTTTCGCGCGCTCGCGCAGTCCTTATTCCGCCGTTAGTTTTCCGGCGTTCCGCGCTTATCGGTAACGCTGTCCCTTTATACGCGCGAGGCGATTTTTCTCGCGCCCTTACGAGCGCGATTTACGGGCGGGGGCTTACGGGCAGGTGAGAGAGAGAGGGGAGCAGACTTATCGGCGATTCGCCGTTTCGGCTGACTGGCTGCGCGTCAATTGCAAAGCGCGAATGCGTGCTTGTGTGATTGTCCGAGTGACGGGATAGGTTTTGTTTTTTCCTTTTTTTTGCTAGAGAGGCCAGGAGAGATTTCATCTGGGGTTTGAAATTTAAATCGTTGCGCATTTTTATGGATATTGGATCTCGTTTCGAACCTGACGAGCTTTGTAAACCGAGATTACGTTGTATTTTTTTTTTTTTTTTTTTTTTTTTGCGGTGATAGTTGGTAAACATTTTGCGAATTGTGGTGACCGAATACATATCATACAGGTTATTGTGAAAGTGACAAAAGAAAGTTTAAAATAATAAAATGAGATCAACGAGCACACGCCAAAAACTTTTGACACCTGATTTTTGTCTACAGGTAACAAGGAGAGCTCCTCACCTCTGGATTGGCTAATACAGAATGTAGACAGAAAAAGCTTTAATTTGCTTGAAAATATTGTTTCCACAGAAAATTATAATCACTCAAAGACGGCGTAATAAAACGTTTAAAAACATCAGTCATTAAATCTTTAGAAAACGAGGGGAATTGTTGATCATTTCCTTACGCTTTGATTGCTTATAACTTTATGAGGAATCAAAGTTTTCAAGAAAATTAACACTCAAGTTAGAGCTTATATTGTCCACTTTCTGTTTTTTGTGTACGATTATTCCGACACATTGAGTTATCGAATTATTTACGTTTTCGAGAAGACTGGAGAGCTGTTTCTCCTAGATATTTTGAAAAACTGTTCTATCACTGTCCATGAAGCCCAGTCGATAAATTCTCAAAATAGATGTTAAATTTTCGCTTAAAAAATAACATCCTGCAGTTTTAGCTAAATTTATGATCCGGTGGTGAAAAGCTCTTCGTGTAAGCTTATATTATCTTGTTAACAATTTTATCATGCTCTTTAAACCTTGAAGAAAAAATACGTGTTGCCCGGGTCATAAAACCTCTCGACGGTTGAGTATAATCTAAAATAGAAGAATGCCTTTTATGTTCGATGTCAGCTACTCGATGTATGCCCAGGAATGGCCATGTGTATTATATTTAGGGCATATCAAGAGAGTTCACGCTGACTAAAATAACTATAATAAATTTAATCAAATCATTTCGAATATTGGAAAATATTTTAATAACTTTCAAAGAATATTCATATATTTTAAATGTTTTACTTCTTGTTTTACATTTATTGTTATAGTTATTAAATATTTCATATGTGATATTTTGCAGAAATGTATAACTAAAATATCCTCTGTCATTGGTAATTTAATATTGAAAAATTTAATGGTCTTCCATAAAAGCCATGTAAAAAAATGAAAAATTGTCGTTTCCAAAATTTGCTTCGAAACTGGGTCTCAAACTTCGCGAGGTTCGTTTTATATTTTTATAACAAACAACCTCTTAAAGTTCTGTTCAGATATCCAGTGTTTTCAAAAGTAGTAAACAGTGTCCGATTGCACCCTGAACAGATTATCACAAAATTAAAGTAAAGAAAAGCGAAAGGAAAAATCATTTCTGTTAAAGACCGAAGCATTTTAGTCTCATACCTACTCCACTCCATCTGCTCAAACAGCCAAAACACTATCGTCCCCTAAATTTCCGCTGACAAAGGCAACCGAGCGAAAACAACGAATGGTCGTCGTTCCTCTAAATACGCAATTTGCCGCGCGCGATACAAAACAATTGAGTCGCACCGTCACCACCGCGCGACACGTCTTTTCATTACCTACGGCGCAAGCGCTGTGCTCGCAAGCGAAAAGAAAAAAGAAATAAAAATAAGTAAGACTAATTTAATTTCCGACGCGCGTCGTTGGCCCTGAAAATTGCGCGCGAGGCGAGACCCCGGGTGATAAAAACGTTGGATGGACGAATCTGTACGGAGGCCGACTTCTTTATTTAAGAGGAGAAACGTTAGTATAGCTTATATTCGCTCTTATAAAGGTCACATGCTTCGGTTACCTTTTTAAGGGGGCAAGCCTTAATTAAATGCTGACAAAGTAAGATTTACTTTAATTAGCATAGATACACATAAAAATGAACATTTTAAGCCCTGATATGAAAAACTCCTCTATCTTGATTTACAACTTTGTAACAGCCACTTAATCTTAACACTTTTTTTTTGCATATGAGGTCAGTTTTTACAGATTTTCTCTGGAAACGGAGCTGAAATTTCTTGGAGATTTCCGAAAAGGTAAATATTTATAATTATTTTACATCATTAATCAGATTTTCCATTATACATTTATCGAATTCTGATATCAAGATAGAGCGAAACCTTTCAGTGATTTAATTTTTATGTGTATTTTATAACGGTAACGTTGTTTTTAGCGGTTTTTAAGGTATACATAAAAAAAGATACTAATTTGACCATTTAAACCTCCTTAAACCTTTCAATTGATTTAAGTAAATTTTACAAGACAGAAAATTTATCTCCTATGTGACGACGTCATTCACTCACGTCAAATACTCACAAATGAGATACATATTAACATTTCAAATTAGGCTCGTATTATTCTCTTGATATAAAAGCTTTAATATATTCAAAGGAATAATTATTATTATTCATATATTTTCCTGCAACACCAGAGTACGCGCGCGAGTAAAAATAAATTAGGAACGCATCGAAACTGTTCCCTCTTAATTTACAGAGAATAAAATTAACTCGCCGTGCTCATATATTAATTTTCGCGAAATTCATTAGAGAAATAAAGCTTCTCTCGCGCGTTCTCGCAAATTCAAAAATATACGCGCGTACGTGCGCCGAATTGGCCGCGGGAAAATATACGGTGGTTATTAAAAAGGCGCATCGTCGCAATTGCACGTTTTTCATGCGTGATGTATATAAAATAAAATCAAAATTACATTTGGAATAAAGTGCGAAACGCATAGAGTTGATCGATCCTCCCAGAACTCGTGATAAAAATGTCGAGCGTGTGTGCGCTATCGCGTCGACTCTTCCTTTTCCCTTTTCGCATCGCGTGCGTGCAAACTACACGCGTGGAGTCTTTGACGCTAGGGACTGGTCAGAAGTGCCGCCGCGGTGCCCCGAGATCAAAGCCATGCCTTCCGCTCAAAGGAATAGTGGAACAGAGTCTATAGTACAATACTACAGAGACGCGCACGCCAGCGGAGAAGGAAGAAAGCGACGAACGTATAAAACTGCCGTTCTTACGACTTTATTTTCGAGATTAATTTCGGAAATTTCCGAGTGCCCCATTCGCTTTTATGAGGGATATTTCCCGCGCGCTCGGTAGTAAACAACGAGTGGGCGAAAGAGGGGGGAGGGAGGATGAAGCGGAGGAAGGAATAAAAATAGGGGGCGCATGAATATTTAGCGCCCGGCGAGAGGGGGCTGATTTATTCTTTGGCTCGAAAGTCAATTATTACCCGGGCCGCGTCTGAGGCTCCGCACTTGACGCGCGGTAATCGCTCTGCTTATTCATTGGGAGGCGGAAGGGCTGCTCTCGCTAAAGAGAGACAAATGCGAAGCGTGTAAGCTAAATGAACACTGATTTTCAAAGTAGCCCTACCCTCATCCATTTGATATATTCCTTTCTGCGCTCAAGATGGAATACTGCACATGCGTCGTGGTGTAAATTTCGTTGCTCGTATTTGAAAAAAGTAGAAAATTTGAGAAAAAAAAATGGTTGAAAGCGAGCGCGTTTCGAGAGCATCGTTTTCCCTCTACAGTCTGGAAAGACATGAGCACCAAACAAGCGAGCGAGCGCGTCCGGAGACTACAATATTTCACCTCTCTAGAGCAGAATTCGAGAAAAATATCTCGAGCCTCTCACTGTCTCTCCCTTAGCAACATCGAAGCTCTTGCAACGCGTCTCCCATCTTCCTCGTTCTCTCATTGGAAATGCCGTCGTCGTTGTCACAACACACACACACACACACATAGTCCATCGCTCGGAAATTCAGAGCGCGAAGCGCTGTTGCCAGGGAATTTTCCAATTTCCGCGGCCGCACACCACTCGCGCGGCCGACGTCTGGCCGTGTGCGAGCGCCGGCAACTTTTTCATTCGGCAGATCCGCAAAAGTCAATTTTAAACTTGCACTTGGAACTTTTAGCGCCAGCCACACATGTGCTTATGTTTAGCGCACGCGAAGATATATAAGTTATTTAGAGCGCGAGTCGTGCCAGCGCGGGGATCACATTGATTTTTTCGCGTAATGCTGCGCGCCCCGGCAACAAGCCTGAATAATATGCACGATTTTTATCGCACTTTGCTCGAATTTTTCGAGATTCGTTGAATTTTTTTGTGGAAATTATTTCAAAATCCGATTACACTATAGCTACGCGAATATCAAAAATATATGTTTTTCACGCGAATTTCATGGCATGAATTTCTTTTTATCCAGATTTTTATGAATGTGTTTTTAAATTACAGGGAACAGGAGGTATATAAAAATGTAATTGGGTCAATTATAAATACGTTGCTTATGTCGGTGTATATTGCAATTTAAATTATCATATTTCACGTGGATTGTGCGCGAGGCGCAGAAAAACATCTCATTTTACGATGTTCGCAATTGCTAATTCAAAAATAATATTTAATAGTTGGTTTTGTAAATGTACAGACTTGTTGTTTTGAACTTGTTATTTTGAAATTGTTATTCTTTTTTAAATTATACATTTCATAAGGGATTTATTTATACAGCAACGGATAAACGGTGCACTTTTGTTTAATTTGAATTAAAAATACTTATTAATATTTAAAACAATTTTTTCAAGGTAGAATCAAAAGGCTTCAGAGATTAAAAATATATATTTAATACTTCGAAATAATGAGTGAAATTACCTAACATTTTACTGAGTATGGACGCTGAATATACGCCTTTAAATGAAATTATACAGTGCGATAAGGGCGCGTATACGTCATGAAGTAGGTGAACTCGTTCGCCATAAATCTAACGTAATAGGTTATAATACGAAGACGAAAGTCTAGAGTGGAAAAAAGGCGGTAAAAGGAGAAGAAACAAATAACCCAATGAAAAAGTTGGAATTTAGCTTGGCATCCGGCAAAATGGCGGGCATCGATAGAGGACTCGGCGAACAAAGTGCACGTCCTCCCGCAGGCTGGCTAGCTCTGGCACCTCGAGAACGGCCCTCGATTTTTCAAGAACCGCAAGCGAAAGTCCATCCATATACCGTCATCTCTCTCTCTCTCTCGTCCTCCGATTGGCCGGGAGAAATAGCTCGCGGGATTCCGCGCGCTGCGGGAAAGGATAAATGGGACTCCCGTGTCCTCTGCCGAGATTTCCCCCAGGTTTTCCCACGGAACGTTTGACGTACATGTATAGGTCTACGTATATGTACGTATGTATATGAGCGCGCGCCGTAGGACGGATGGCCAAGACGAAGCTCGTCAGGCATCGTGATAACGACGCTAACAATGCTCTCGAGAGATTCTCTCTCTCTCTCTCTTCTATGCGCTCGTTTCCATTCCGACCAGTCGCCAAGTCCATTCGCGGCAACTGTATGTGCGTGTATATGTAGCCCGAGCTCCCTATTTCTCGACGCGAGTTATACTAAACGTCCCCGCGCGCAAGCAACCAACCAACTTCGTCTATCGTCTAAGCCGCAAAGTTGCCTCGTTCTCGTCTTTCGAGCTTTTCAGCTCGGGAGTTAGCAGCGGAGGGGGAGAGAATTTATTAAGAGAGGAATGGCTGTTGGGATCTGTCACCGCGCTGCTGTTCAAATTGCGCGCATGCTGATACTTTATCTTGTGGGTAAAGATGTTGTCAGTTTTAAGTTTATTCCTTTATAAAAAAGAACTTTGCGATTTAGTTCTTGGAGATTCCTATTCGACATACGAATTCAGCTATCTATGGAAAGGTATGAACCCAGTTGGAATTTTATAAGGTTCGAGCTGTTATAGATATTTGCCATTACAGCTAAAAAGCATTTTAAAGTAGCGCCTTTACGATAAAAGCTCATTGTGACCCAAATCTTTTTCGAGAGTCTCTGTATAGCTAGAATATATCTTTGCCATGTATTGAGATCAATAATCGTATTCCCATTTTTACGTATTTGGTCTCGTCTCCAATAGTTTATGAGTCGATCATTAAAAAGTTTATTGTCTTCTAAAATTTTAAGTATAGTAACAATAAGAAAATCATTATAATGGAATCTCCTAAAATGTAGATATGCATGATGCACCATCGAGCTCGAGATTGAAAATTTTCCACATCTTTCGATCAAGCAAGAGGCAATAATTCAAGAAAATCTATTACTCTCTCGGAGTGTAAGGCTAACGCCTGAAAAATTATTCGCAGAGCCGAGATGGCCAAGTGTCTTAGTTCGTAATATAAGGCGCTTCCTCCACACTTTTTCCTCCTCATATCTCGTAAATTTGATAAGAGCGGGTACCCCATTGATCTCTTTCTCCTACATAGCGGGCGTAGTACACGTCGCTCACGACTGCAAAATCAATGAGTCTGATTTCACGTTCACGCGGGAGAGAGCGAGATCGACTTTGCATAAATTCAATTTTTCCGCCGGTGGCGCGTCATTTTGCTCCCGCCCCCAATTTACGGAGACCTCTCTCACCATCTCTCCCTCTCGCTCCCGGCTTACGGCTCGCCGGGGACAGATTTCCGTTTTAAAACAATATCCCTGAGACGTGCGCGGAGCTACCTGCTTTCTGTCTTTCTCTGCCTCCCTCTCTATCTCTTGTTGCCTGCCGGATATCAGATGTGCCTGGGTAACGAGGTATCCCCGGAAAAAATGTGCCGAGGGAAAAGGCGGAGGAACTCGAGTAGTTGTTTCGTCACAGGAGGGAGCTGGCTTTTCCTGCCCCAAGCTTTCCTATAGGTATACAGGTTACTGCGAAGATTGAAAACTTGTGAAAGAGGATGTCGAATAATCGTCTCCAATCTACCCTCTTTGTAGCTATACCCTAGAACTTTGTTTATTAATAATAAATAAAATTTTTCTTTGAGTATATACAATTGAGAGTCCGTGACAAAACGTATAACTGATTGATACCTATAGGAAAAGTGTAGGACACTCTGCGGCACATTGCAACTCTTGGAATTCGATGAAGCTCCACCGTGGCAGCGCAACTTGATTATACAAGCCAACCTGACTCACACACAGCCATACTGCAGGCGAAACCTCGGGTCTCATGTTTCGTTCGCTCACACATCCGCGCGTTGGATCAGTTTCGGTCTTTCGGACTTCGGTCCAGGCCAAACACACGCACACACACGTGCACATCTCTCTTTCTCGTATCGAGTTACGTCAATCGTCGCACTTTAGCGAAACCGGACACGAAAATACGTCGGCGACGGATAATCTCGACGGGCGGCGAAGCGATTGACGCCGAGGGACCGGCTGTTTACACGCCTGCGGGGACGCGCGCGGCTTTTGATATCCACCTCGCTCTCACTCTCTCTCTCACTCTGCCCCACCTCTCTCTATCTTTTTTCGGCCACGGTGTGCTGTCTGTCTCTGCTAATAGTTCGAGACCCTCGCTCCCATTTCCGTCTTTGCTTTCCTCGCGTCCCTCGTATTCCGAGGAAAGCCCTTTCTCACCAAGGAGAGAAGCTGCCGAGGTTTAATCCGCGTCTGGGAAGCTTGAACGCTTTCCAGTTTTACGACTGAATGCAGTTTTTCATTCGTTCTTCTGAGATGTAATTCCAAAACTGTCATGATATTTTAATTAGGAGTGGCAATTCTTGTTAGTAATGAAATATATCAACGCCTCCTACGAAAACTAGCACGTTTCGTCGCCCCCTCACGAAGGCTAGCACGTTTCGCAAAACTGCAACAAAACCTAGCATTATTATATTCATTGTACACTATAGTAAGATTCGCTAGATTGAGTCGAAAAATAGTACGATTGGCAAGTCTGCGACGAAAATTAACACTATCACTAACATCGTATATTTTTGATGGAAAAACTTGAACGTGTAAGTCTTTGTCATAGACAGGATATAGTCCACCTAACCTCGTTATACCCTTCAGCATATTTATAGCCATAATTATGGTTATAATTATGTCGCCAGGTGACCAGATTTATGAGCATTATATGCGGCATAAAATGGTCATCCGGCATAAAATACGGCATATTATGACCATTTTATGTCCAAGCCTTCTTCCAGGGAATAGCAATGAATATTCGTAATAGTGTATTCCGAATGTATTAAAACTGCAGTCAAATAAATAATTCTAACATTTAAATACTAACAGTAACAATATTGATGTAGAACAGTAAAGTGTCGCTGCGAAAATAATCTGTTTAATATTCCGGAATACATCTGTAATAATTAAATTTTGAAAAGTTTGACGAGTTCTGGGTATATTTCACTTTCTTTTTTGATTGCGTGAGCTGGGTTTTAAATTTAAATAAGCTTTCGAGTAAGCTTTACATATTAGATTGGCTTTACCTACACGAACATGTGAATTTATATTTGTTTGAGGCAAATATTGAAATGATCCCGTCGAAACATTTAGTTGGGTAATTGAATGTACACGTTGTAAAATTTCGATGTTGTGCAATTTGCATTACATACATTTTACACTTTCGTTCATTTGTACCTCTTTTAAATACTCAAATAAAATGGGCAATGTGTAATTGCTGTTATTTCAGAAAAGTAATATTGCAAGTATATCTGAAAAACTAAATAATACTCTGTTCTACAGTGAAAACGGTGATTCGGTAATTTTTTAGATATTCTTTTTATTTTATTCAGTTTATTACGTATATAAAATACAGCGGTACAGTTAAAAGTTTTGTTAAATTTTCAAAAATTTCCCGCAATATTTACTTTCCAAAGCCAGGGCGTATTGCACAAAATCAGATTCATCCCCCCAATATTCCAGCAGATCGATTCGAGAGTTTGTTCAAGCTAATACTGGCGCACTCCGCAGCCGGTCTGGCATCATTCTCGTTAACATTCATACGCGCGCGGACAAACCGAAAAATCCAAAGCAACGAGAGACACCGCAATTTTGCATTTGAATGGCAATACGCGGCCGGTGCACAAAGCCGCTCTGCATAGATAAAACAACGTTATACTTTCTATATATAGCAGCGGCTCTGTATACATGCTCTTGATGATCATCGGCAACAGAGCCAATCAGCGCGTCGTAATTTCTCGCGAGTATAATAAATTAAAGCGTATTTTATTTGGGCGCCGGCAGCCGCGTTAAATATTTATATTCGAGCGGGTGCACTGCATTAAAGCCTCGCGCGCGAATTACGCGAGTGGGAAAAATGCGCCTGGAAATAATTTCCCTTTTCGGCCGGGGGAGAATGAAAAATTCAATTTTTCGGCTACGCGCTGCAGGGGAATTTCATTTTGCGGCTTTTTGAATTACATGCTAGGCAGCTTGCGCGCGCTACGGGCTAATTTCATCGGCTGCGCCTTTAGCGTTTCAGGTAATTACGATGTAACGTTTTGCTGAACGCTAGTGGGGCTATTAAAGATATTTTATTGAAGTCATTTTTGGCTAATGTTACGCGATAATCGTTGAGTTATTATTCTTGTGTATTACGTTATCACAAGTGGCGTCGGCGCAACGTTACTACATGGAAAGTTGAAAATAAAATTAAAAGGAGTTTTATCGATTTTTTAAATCTAAATCGAAATTAACTTGCCAGAGTTTGACTTAATTTTATTGGACCACAGTTTTACATTACTATTATTTTATTTTTATACTGATTTTTAAAGAATTTAATGGGCATCGCTGTTAAATATACATTGTTAACGAAATGGCATTAAAAACATTTAAAACCTCCATTTCAGGTAACAAAAAGTTGATCCAACAGCGCAAGCCCCACTTGACAGGTTAACAAACTTAAAATCTCATCGAGCGTTTTAATAGCAAAAGCTGAAATTATTCTTTTTAATCTCCTCTACCTCGTTACACACAATTAAAGAAAAAAGCGCGTGCATTCGTCGAAGTATACACTATTGGCAAAAGGTGTAATTGAGATAATCAGTCGATAATACCGCGCGCGCTTGACCCGGCGAAATTCAGTTGCTGCAGCGCGCATCGATTCAGGGCACGAACTCCCCTCCCTCCTCTCTCTCTCTCTCCCGCGCTAATCGGCCGCTCGTATTCTAAATGCGTTTAAACGCGTTATACCAGCGATTATTAAACGCGCGATCACGTAGAGCTCGCGGATAGGCGCGCTTACGCCCCCGCCAATATCGCCTAAGTGAAACGACGTATTATCCATAATGTGCGAGGAGTAGCAGCGCGTGCGGCTCTCTGCCTGATTGATTAATGGGAACTCTCTATTCCTGCCGATTCGGATGTAATTTTATATGATGCGGAGCCCAAGAAGCCAGCGAGAGAGCTCGTATGAGGGATTACAACGTAAATGTGTGACCCAATTCTACGCTGGTTATTATCCGGGAACTCATTTAGATTTAGCTCGAAGCGAGCGGTTTGTTTATGCGATATGTGCTTCTGAGTATTATTAAGTTTTATCGTTCCGTGTACTGACCATTATTAAAAACTTTCATGTGGAATATATATATACGCGGAAAAACTTGCGCCATTCGAGAATTTCACCAGCAAACCCCTATCTCGAATCACCGTAGAGATTTGTCGAAAAGCGTATATAAAAGGGTAGGAAAAAAGTTCCGTTGGAGAAAAAAAAAATTTTATTTCTCCTCTTGAACTTCACAAAAGAAAAGGAGGTATATTTTCCAGCTATAAAAAGTGTAATTGCTTTAAGTGCGACCGCTGCGCGAGGGGAAGATAAGTACGGGAAAAAAAAGAGAAGAGAAGCTTCCATTACCGCGAAGAGAATCAATCTTCCGAAGTGATATCTTCTTTTAATTGCTCGGGCAAAAATCTTTGAGTGCATTCCACCACGACGATGGCTGTTATTGAGTAAACATATCGGCATTTTCTAATAAGAGAAAAAAAAAGTTGAAAATACTCAGTCTAAGAGTGTTGGGAGAAGAAAGTTGAGCTTCTCCTCTCGAAGAATGAAGGAGTTTTATCAAGCACACACGCACAGAGACGTAAATCATCAGTGCAGTTCTCTCTTCTCCCTTCGTCTCGCACACACAGGTCTTGCAGTCGGCGTGCGTGCGCCACACACTAACAGTATATTAGGGCCTCTCACCCCTTTTTAGAGGCAGGGGTGCAGGGGTGCAGGCAGGCAACCTGCGGGAGCTTCATTCGGTATTTTATGGCGGTTGGGGAGAGGACGGTATACCCCCCCCCCCCTGCCCCACGCGCAGTCGCGATAAGGTGATAAGCTCAAATGTATTGGCTCCCATCAAATCGCGCGCTTTACTGCTATAGGCGGCCCCATAAACGTCGAACGTTTTCCTCTCTCTCGCCCACGCTTACATACACACATACGCGCGTGCACACGTACGCGGGCAGGCGACGATCAAGTGGGGGAGAACCGAGTAGTCGCTTTAGAAATCTTCGCGAGCGTTTCGTGTGCCCCTTTTCTCACTTTGCCCCCCTCCTCTCTCTCTCTTTCTCTCTCTCTCTTTCGTTGCTCGACGGGTCGTCTATCGTGCCGCGAAGTCGTACGACCTATCTAGGGTTTGGCCGACGTACGGATCCTTTATTCCGATCGCTTTTCTGCCTTTGTAGTTTGCGTCTATATATACGCTATAGCGCGCGAGCTTTCTATCCTCCAGCCCGATTTCGGCTTTTACTTTTATTGGGAGCTGCCCGGGAAAAAATGTCGCCGAGGGGTTGGCAAGACGGAAATACTATACTGGCTCAGCTAAATAATATTTGCCATTATTTCTTTAAAGCTGATTGAAAATTATGCACAAATATGCACGCACGATAATCAACAAGTTCCTTGGGTATATTTAGGAAACTTTTAAAGCCAATGAACCTTTATCTTCGTTAATAAAGCAATCCGTATACAGTCGCATTACTACCCCCATAATTGATCAGACTCTAATGAAAGTAAATCAGGAAATTCGAGCAAACGAATGAAAGCAAAATGCTCGCTCGACGGCCCCTCCTCGTGTAAAATTAATCAGACCAGCGAGACGCAGCTCGTGAAAGAAGCCGCTCCCAACCAAAAAAAAAAAAAAAAAAATCACATTTCCCCCTCATCTCCCTACTCCCGTCATCGCTCTCTTGCCCTTATACAGCGAAGTTGGTAATTTTGTTTGGCGCGCGGGCCGAGGGAGGGATAATCCGCTTCCTCGATTTCCCGTGGGCAGACGGGCCGGGCGACAGAGAACGCCAGGCCACGTTATCGACTTTCTAGTCAAATTCTGCCCGGGCTATCGGCTAATGCCATCGATCGCGACCCGCGAGAGAGAGAGAGAGAGAGAGAGAGAGAGAGAGCAAGAGCTTTCGATAGCGTTAACCGGAATTTCGTCGTCTGGACACACGCTGCTGCGCTCGTTGGTGGACAGAGAGAGAGAGAGAGAGAAAGAGAGAGAGAGCACTGCGATAGCATGGGACGAGAGATAGCGCGAGCGGGTGCCCGACTTAAGTGGCTGTAATTAAAGATGGCTACTAGCGCGGTCGAGAGAAAGGCAGGGAGCGTATAGGAGAGCGTTGATCTGCCGATGGGCCAAATGGCGTTATGGATGTCTAGTGCGATTATCATTTTGCTCCTTCGCGTCAAAAACAAAAGATTTGCCGGCGTGTATAGTCGCTATATATTGATATTCTCTTCAAAATTACTTTATGGAAATCTGAATTTTATCTTAATATATAGACATTGAAATAAATAAATAAATTTCTCCAGGAAATCCAATATATCTTTTCGCCAATTTTTATGGAAATTCAAGGAGGGAGTAATTTTAGCTCGGTCGAGTTAATATTATTCCGGCGGATATAGAGGGGTAGTGAATGATTGCTTGTTTTTCGTCATTTGCATTATAATGAAGCCGGGAGAGAAGTTTCGCTAATGTAAACACGCAGGCAAAAATCGTTACGGGCGATTAAAAGACTTGGAAACTTTCAACAACTATGTATATATACGTTCAGCGCGTATTACGAAATTTTAATTGCTAAAGCACCATAATAGTTTTCTTTGAGTAGGAGAAAATGAATTTCCAAGTTCGCGGATTTCTGTACAAGTTTGTGCTTTAGCTATAACAGCGCGATCAATACTTGCGAGTATACGTTTGAAAGGACGGTTTTGTACAGGTAATGAATGAAGTTTAATACGACGAATATTATTTAAATATATATAAAAGATTCATTACATGCTTCTCGAAAATTGGATGTTTATAAATATAATACAAATATTCTATAAATACTTACAAACATATCGAGCAGTGTAATTTTGTACAACATTTATCTATACCAATAGACCGTTAAAACAGACTGGAAATTATCAGCCCCCGAGTCTTTCCCGAGTACAAATATACACGTTTCTTTTTCTATTCATTTATTTATCCATGAACATGGACGTGAGTATCAGAGAGTCGGAGTTTACCGAAGGAGCCACGGGAATAGCAAGACAGCTGCCTTCGTTCAACCGCGGTCATCTACCTGCGCCACGTGGGACCAGCAGCAGTCCCGAGCGAAATGAGTCGTCTTCCCTCCAAGTTTTATCCCGAATGTTATGACGTTTGATGATGTCGTCCGTGAAATTAATGGCTGCACGTCATTACAAAGGTTCATTTTAGACTGCTTATTTATATATACGTTATCGTGTGCCATTAATTCGTTTTCTACTCTTGCAGCACAACGCTGCACATCCAAAAGTTAAGTTAACCTTTCACGATACACTGTTGGGCCTCTCCCTTGACCTCCCGCTAAGCTAACAACACACGGCCTCCACACACGAGTACTCCGGGTAAACAGGCAGACTCGCAGCGTGGCGAGATTAACAATTCACATCGGCAAGACTCGCGCGCGCTTCTCTCATTTACATGGGCTGCGATCCCGTACGAAAGATTAACCCGCCGCGCATACCCGTTGCGTGATGACGATTCTTCCCGCGCGAGTCCGAGTAATCGGATTTCAGTTTAAATTGCCCGCCATTAGGGCTGTTGCGCGCACGCGAGTGGCTCTGCGCGTTTTGTAAAGCGCTCACGGCCAGTCGTAAAATTGACGATTAACCGCTGTTTTCTTAATATAACGTCGCTCGAGATTCCTGTTTCGCTTTGCCGAGAAGCAATATTTATTCTCGCGATGTCATAGACAGGCAAAATCTACATTTTTAAAGGCATTACTCATGTCTTAAATTTTTGTTATAGGGAGCAGTAAGAGATATGGCACGCTTGGCAATCTAATCGGAAAAATCAGAGCTCCAGAACAGATCGAAAAATCCTCCTCTTTTTCCAGCTCCCGATCGGTTCATAAATTCCGACACCGCAGCTGCGCGCGCGAATGCATAAAAAGCGACAGCCGATTGTATCAGTCGCCATAATTCCCGAAGAATAACAATCGCTCGCGGGGAATTCATTTTACAAGTGAAAATCGTTCGATTTCCCGCCGCAGCGAGAAAGAGATTTATATTCCACGCGCCAACGAACATCCGAATGTCAATTACTCTCGTTCGCCCTCTCGATTTCGCTTTACGATATCGCCCGGTTTGATAAGTCTTTACTAGCCCTCGAGTCTTTTATCGTCCGGGAACTCGGTTATCCGACTTTGTCGCGAGGAGCTTGTCGCGAGCACCTTCTCGAGTTACTAGTAATCCGCCGCTCGTCGAATTCCGTATTACGTTGCCGACGCGGGCAGTTGCAGTGATTCCGCGCGTGCCCCATGATTTTGCGGCTTGGAAAGGTCGCTGAAATTAACAACGTCTATTTTTCACCTTTCGACAAAGAAAAGACATTCCTGTGGTAAGGTAAACCTTATTCTTACGTGACTCTGCTTATCTACGAACAAATACAATATATGATTTTATATACCAAAAAAAAACGTCGAAAAATATTTTGCGAGGTCGTTATTTCTTGAAATCTCTTATGGCACAACTCAATCATAAAAACTTCTAAACCCAGAATTAATGTTATGGCAAACTTGACTTATATCTTCAAAATCAATGTTACAAAAAAAGTTTCAAACCGTACACTTTTTATGAAGAAAATTTAATTTTAGTGGGAAAATTTAAGTAAATTATAACGCAAAAAACTTTTTCCAATACCTTTTCTATTTTTAGTATTGCAGAGTCATCTGAACATTTCGAAGCTTTTATGGTTACAAGACGCTGATTTCACTCTTTCAAGAAAATTTAAATTCTACCGGTCTTCTTTCAATTTCTTCCTCGTTCCATCATACTTTTCATAAAGTTTTTTTTTTATTTCGAATTTCTTTACACGGTTATATCATGAAGTTATTTCAAAGAATTTCAATGCATTATATTCATTCATCACAATATATGTAAAAACTTGATTCGTCCAGAATAAATATAACTAGAAAAATAATGGCATTATATAAAATAGAAAGTCTAAAAAGCCGGCGATCAATAACCAGTGCCTTGGAAAGTTCTGAATACGCAGCAGTTGCGAGGAATTTTTCAGCCGAGCGCAAAAACCGCTGTGACCTTTCGTGCGATTAATAGGCATGGGCCAGCAAAGAAAAGGACCTTTTCCTCCGCTCCCTCTCCCACTAAAACAAAGACGGGAAGAGAAAAAAACTGGCGAGTAAAGCGAAGAGGGGAAAAAGGCGTGGGCGGCGTAATCGAATGATTCTAGTCGACTGATCAATTCCATAGAATCGCGCGGCCCATCAATCCATCAGTCACGTTCCTCCCGAGGCCCGTAATCTCTTTCCGTTTGTTTTGACAATCGCGTATAGAGTCTATTAAAGTGAAGGAGCTCGGACGCTAGCTGCGTGCCTGCGCGTATGAGTCGTTTGCAGAGGGAGCTACGATTGCTTACAAAGTAAATATGTTAGCAAGTGTTTAGGCGAGTTCGAGTGCTGGCCTTTTCTCATGTCGTTTTCCTTCTAGATCGTCGAAATTTGAGCCCTTGGGAGTTGCAAAATTCAGAGGTTTATTACTTTGAATACAATACAAAGTTATTGAAATACTTTGTTCCAGCGGAGCTGGTATAATTTACAAAATTCGAGCATTTCTAGCTTACACAGATAATTTTAAATTTTTTCCTCCATTTTTTAAGCAAGAGCTTAGCAATCGTATGGCACTTCCATTTCACAGCAAATCATCTAACATCTGTAGCACAGCGAGATTAACCAATTAAACTATCCTTCATTCCCCTAGCAAGTCTCCAAGACACGGAGACAGAACTTACCTCGAGGCGCGCTCCTCGTTTCAACTTCCAAAGACATTCCTTCCCTCTCTCTCTCCTCCCCTCTTTTCCGACTGTATGGCGGGGCCAAGGAATGCGTCTTAACCGGGGAGCCGCTGCAACAGAGGGAAAACAAGACGATTATTTCGGATTTGGTCCTTGCGGGCTCGCGCCATGCTTTGTAAGTCGCTTGTGGGAGTAAAAGGGACAAGGGAAATGATCGTGAGGTTTTGACTCACGCTTCATTGCTCTTCTTGATTATTTCTGTTTAAGCTTTTTATTCCCCTCTTTCTATTGATCAACCTGTTCTTTATTTCATTGTTATTATACTTTATTTTTTACATTTTTAGTCATCAACTCAATCAAAGTATCTCAGTATTTTTCTAACGTTTCGATATTTAGGACGTTAAACATAACGTCATATAAAAGTAATTAAAAACAAAGCAATAAAATTGAAGAAACATTTCATTTGCGCTACACTGAAAGAGCAAATCAAGGCCCACAAATATACAATGTAAACCCACTGCTACCTCAGTGTAACTCGATTTTCTGCAAAGCATATATACGCGGCGCATTGCCGGGTTTACTCGTTACAAAACAAGCGTCAATAATTAGATCACGAGGCACGCCCGCTGCTCAACGGATTCATCTTCGTGAAACGCTAACGCGTTGCGGCGGATCCGTGATAAACTGCAGTTGTGCCGTAGCAATTAGCTTAGCAAGACGCGAATTAAACGCGAAGAAGACGAGGCTGTGTTGTAAGTTCTCATCACCCCTGAATTAGACGCTCTCGCCGTTGTGTGGGTCGGGAGGCTGCGAATCAGGATTAATGAGACAATGAGTGCATCCGTGATTTTTTAACTGCCGCTGAGCAGTATTTTTTTATTTCAAGACAAAACAATGAATTTTTATATAGTAAGACAGAACGAATTTATTATTTTATACTTTTTGCAACGTGTTTCAATCCTAAACTGCTCAATTCAATTAATCCAATTCACTCTTTCACTACGCGCTGCTCACACAAGAAATACATTCGCGCATATCCGCAAAAATAGCTGTACCTATGCGCGCATGTTACTCAACGGGGTAAAGAAAAAGCCGAATAGCACACAGGCCGACTTCGTCCATCATCTTTTTCCTCGAAGCAATTATTTTCTTTGTTGGGCATCAATTAGCCTCCCTCGCGAAAAAACGCGGTGCACTTTCCGGTCTTAAACTCTCGGCTGCGCCATGCAAATCGCCATACGTCACTTCATCCACTTTTTTCGGTTGCGGGTACGCCAAAAAGTTGGCTAATTACAAGAATCCGAAGCTGGATAAAAAAATGTCCCGCGGGAAAGTTTATAAAGAAACTAAGCCTGTTAAATAAATGAATAATTGGATTCTCTTTCGCCAGTATAGGGTGGTTGCTCCTGTAATCGGCCACCTACCAGTTACCGGCCATTTTTGTTTAAATTTACTTAAAAATAAAATTTTTTAAATAATAAATATGATATCCTACAATACGAGTTATTTACTTCGCACTAAAAAAGTGGATACTGGAAGCAAGTAGAAAAATCCACTTGAATAGTATCTATTGACTTCTCCCTTCAAAATGAAAATGTTCTTACTTTTAGTAAATTTCCTCTTTCCCCAGAAGAAATCCTTTTGTTATAAATAAACAATCCACTTGCGAGAGTAAGATTGTTCCTGTCTATACTTATAAGGTTTCTTTGCTAAGCATACGTTTACTCCAATCAACTAAAAATGTGCTGGCGGCAAATAGATGAACCTCAAGCAGATTTTATTTTTGCCTCAAGAGGATTTCTACTAGGTCGTAATTAAAAATTATGTTCTGCTAACGGCAAGTAGATTCCCCTTTTTTCAGTGCTCTACAACATGCAAGAATAATTGTCTAAAAATTCGGCTCTGCCCCTCTCCTACTCTTGCGCAGAGTTTATCGATCGGCCGTTGCGCAGAGGGATGCAGACGCGGGCGTGCGTTCTCGTTTGGCACGTGGCGCGTACCCGTGAGGCGCGTGGCTCTGGCGCGGGAACGAGTTAGCGAATTGTTGAGCATCGATCGGCCAGAGAAGGGAGAGAAAGAGAGAAGGGACGATAGCGCACAATACGCGCTGGGCTATGGTGGTTAGTTACGTGGCGGGCGAAGGTCGATCTATATTCCTATATATTCGTGCCGAAGAAGCTCGAAGGCTCCACCAAGAATGAAGGAACTTTCTATACCACATTTCGAGACGTCTTTTGTATTAAAGAAAGGTGATGATAAAAACAAGATAAGAACTTTTAATTATTATTTATTTAAATATTACATTTTATTTCTAAAAGTAAACGTTTCTTCCACTGGGGGTTATCTGAACAAAATCCTTTCCACCTGCATCGCTAAGTTTAATTTTCCCACAACAGCAAGACCTTCTTCGGCATTTAACGAGTGAGTTTAATAAGTGAGTAAGTAACAAGTGTATGGCGGCTAGGTAAATTCTCGACGGGAGTGTATGCATGATGGAGAAAGGGCAAACGCGCATGCGCTCCACTCGATGTGTAAACTCCAACGCTAATAAGCGCGGAGCGGAAAGATTGGAATTTACTTAGCGGCGTAGTCGGCGCAAAGATTAAAGGCTTTTCCTTGGCCGTGATTATGGTTTATTTTCTGACTTTGTAGCTATACATCCGACCTCTGGAGCATTTGCCGTTCACACAAACTTTGACAAATGTATTCTTGTATTTTCAAAGGTCTTTTTGTACGAGACTTATTTCGAGTAACGTTATTACGATGATAAAACGATTATAATAGTAGTATCTATATTTATCGCAAGGACACTTGTCGCTTTTTCGTAATTTTCCCGAATTTTTCGGAAACAGCAGCAGTCGCCTTAACGGGCGACGACGCAATTATTACCGCATTATTGTGTCTTCACGTCGACGTTGGCTCGCGGAATACGGGGAATGCAGAGGTGACTGCGCCGGAGGCGAGGTCCCGGTATGCATAATTACACGCTCGTTACAAGTGCCGCGCTGATATCCGGCCGACTGCGTCTAGTGTACGCAGAGGCGACGCGTGCCATGTTCCCTTCACGATGTGTGTGTGTAGTTCTGCTTGAAGATGGTGCGCCCTGTTGTGTCGCGCGGTCGCGATGTGTTTCTTAGGATGGCTGTGTTTGCGTGCGTTATGTCATTATGAGTTGGGAATGTTTTGAATTTACCTTTAACGCAATAATTTCGCTTAAACTATTATTAAATTAATGAAAAAGGTGCTCTACCCCAGCAACATTTCAAATCCTCGAAAAGAAAACAAGACGCAATATTATATCAGAGAAGGCAAAATATTCTCTGTTTTACAAGGTGATGCAAAACATTCTAAACACACTTGGCTTGCGGTAATACGCTGCATAAATGTGCGAGTTACGCATGCATAATTTAATTATGAATTTAATTAGTTTCGTGTAAAGCTGCGGCGAAGAAGACCGTAAACCATAATATACGATTTGCGTAACGAAGCTTATAGATAATCTAATATGCGCAATTCATTTCGAGCTGAGAATACTTTTTTATTTCAAAGGTCATTAAGTTGTTTATTAATTCGCCCTGATTTTCTGAAGATTTACGAAGATGTGCGTATCAGAGGATGGGGTTTCAACTCCTCTGTAAGCTAATGTGGCTTGCACTCGTCGCGGCAAATTAATCGATCGTTTGTTATAAGTCGCGGTGCGCGCACGCATCATGCATAGTGACACCCGCGTTGAGTGAAGGCTCCTGGGAGATTGCGGCCCGTGTGGGTATACGTATATACCTGGCACCTATGCGCAACGCTGCCAGCTCTCACTGGAGCTTAAATTGGAGCGGAATTGCGCGTGGAAGTGCAGCGTTATAACGAGGATAACAGAGCCGATGGAAAACCGATGTCCTCGCGCTGTCGACCGAATCTCGCGATATTGCGATATTCTTTTTACGCCTTTTGGGTACTCACAATTTGTTGCTATTGAGCAGTACCAACGTGTCTAAGCGTATTTATCAAGTATCTATTCTAAGAAATTGTGTGTGAACGTGTACAGCGCATACACGCGAAAGCTTCTCTCATAATATACAGTAGATGTCTACTAAAACACACAATATAAGCTACTATCGAATCTTATATTCGATCTCTTTCCTCTACTCTATAAATATCATATTAATATTCCCTCTCTCTCCCGGTCGACTGGGCCGATATTATACACTCGGCTATGTCTGCGTTGTCTCTCGTGCGCGGCGAGATTGGCTTCTCGCCGAGGAATATCGCGCGATGTAGAGCGGGATTTTCGAATTCCCCGTGCCTTCCAATAGTCGCGCTACTTTAACTCGAAATTGGAAATGCCAAGGCGCGCACGAGAGAGCAGCCGGGTATTGTACACAAAAATTAACGCCGCGCCGTGTTCTCGAAATTAAAGTCGAGCGAAGGTGTGTGCATGCGTGCGTGTGCAAGAGAAACGAAATAGTAGAGCCGGGGCCGGATTACGGCGCGAGTAACTGTTTTTAATTAGAGGAAATTTATTTTCTTCCTATCGTCTTTCTCTCATTCGATAAAAATTTTTTATCAACCAACATTCAAGCAGAGGAGCAGCATGTTTATGTATTATGAAATTTTCCAAAACAAATCAACGAATATTAAATTCAATACTATGTATAGGTATAGTTGAAATTTTACAGCTAGTGATTTCAATAGCAATTGTTTTTCATTTCATAGTTTCGCACTATAACGTCAAATTTTTTGTATTTCGTAAGCTGTATGACTTAAATGTTAAGTTTATCCTTATGAAAACGTGTATCAACAGGCAGGGCTATATTTCTAAAAAAATAAATTACCCGCTGCGCTAATAATACGCGCGAATTGCAAGAGTGTTATAAAAACTCGACAAACTTTATTAAATAAAGGATGGTACGGGCTTTCGGCGTTGACGCTATACGTAAACAACTCGCGCTCTGTTTTCCTAGCGTATTATTTCGCACGTTGCACTAGAGCTCTGGCTGTTCGTTATACACGCGTGTGAGAGTACGTTGATTAAAAGGTCGCTTCCTTGTAAAAGATCATATTAGTTTTACATGGATTTTGTACATCCGTTTTTATAGCGTTCACGTAGTCAAAGTTTCAAAGGAATGAAGAATTATTTTTCATGAATTTTTCTAATTTCATCACTTTTTTCACGTCGCGATGTTGAATGTTAAGTTAGGAATAAAAGGGAGTTTCTACGCTAAAGAGGTATTATACCTTTGGTAGAAATATTCAGGATTTTCTAGCTATAAATAAGCTTGATTTTCAGAATATAGTTAATTTTTTTAGCTAAAAATTAGTTAGAAATCCTGATAATACGTCACGCTTTTAACTTTTAGATAATTTTTCAATTTCTATTTATGAATAATAAATTCATGAAGGCACATTGAAAAATCAATTTCGCAAGAAAAATCAGTATTTTCCAAGCCTATTAACGAATTCTAATAACGAATTCTTAGCTATAATATAAATTAGTCAATTTATAACTTCCGTATATCACTTGTCAAAGGTTAACTAAAAATTTGCTAGTTTTTAGCTAGAATATAGTTAAAAAAGTAGTTTATTCATATCTGTAAGAAATAATATAGTTAATTTCAACAGCTTAGGCAGAAAAGCTGGTTAATTATCTACCAGGGACCTTTTACAGTTATTTATTTTTATTATTATACTACTTATTTTTCCATGATAACTTTTCATAAATTTTGATAGAGTATAATATTATTACAGGAGTTTATTATAATAAAGGTAAATTTATATCTATGATATATTGATCTAGAAGCATACACGGTAGGGTACGAGATACGGTGATAACGACGAAACTCTGTATATAACTAAACTAATTTCGCTGCTACAGCAAGATCAGCTTTCATGTCATTTTACAAACGGAATAGCAGCAGCAGCACGAAGGAGCAGCGTCGTCCCAACGCGCACTATTCTGCTGCAACAAACTCCCGGCAACAACACAGGAATCCCCGTCCCGAAGACACATCTCCTCCCGGAACATCAGCGCAGCGTACCAACTCTCGAGATTAATGGCCTCCTTTGCTCTTCACTGCCTAGTTTTTTTCCACCAATACATGCGCGCGTCTCTCCTGCGTCGCTCGTCATTACTACGCGCAAATTGGCTTAAGGGATTTCGCAGCTTTCTCGTTACACTTATACCCATCCGGCCTTTTTCCCCGCGTATATCGCGAATCCGAAAAAAGGCCAGCGCGTCGTAAATCAGACCACGTCTCGCGAAAAAAAGTCCTCTTGGACCTCGTCCACTGCGCACTAGCCCGCTCAGAAACGACAGTGATACAGCGAGAGGTGCTGCTGCTCCTTTGGCCTTTTCTCGCTCCTTTTTTTGGCCTCGAGCCGCAGGATAAATGGCCGATCGGTCGGGCGACGCTTTTTTCGCGGTTCGACGCGCTCGTTAAGGAGGAGCTGGAAAAGGAGGAGGAGAGGTCGGCTGGATTTGCGACCGCGCGGGCCTTTGAATTTGAGCCCCTGGAATTATTCGAATGGATTACCGCTGTAGCTCGCCAGAGGAGATGTGCTAGTGGCTTCTAAAAAGAAGAAGGAAAAAGGTAGTGGGCTCAGCTCCGAGGCTTCGGCTCGCCTTCGTTTTTACTGCGCGAGTAATTAATTTGATTGGTCGATTGTTTCACGTCGGATTTCAAGAGGCATTTCACCCGATTACTCATTGGGTGTGCAACGGCAAAACAATATACACGAGAGCTCTATACCTAATTATGAGCGATACCTTTGTATTCTCTTGAGCGAAAGCTGATCAGTCTCGATGATACGATTGCGCCTCAGTCTCTCTGGCTGGGCTTTGCAGCGAAACAAGCTATAAACACGATATTGAAATTGCAACGGCGGCACGTAATGGGATCCTCCTGGTTTCTCTGGCGCGCGACAGACGCGGCGCTCCTTATTAGGATCGGTCGTAATTTGTCGCCTGGGGCCCGAAGTTTCGCTGATGAAAGCGCGCCACCCTCCGTTGTGTCTCCTCAAGTCTCCGACCAAGTTCGCAGTGCACAACTCGCAGACGAACTCTGATTGCCATATGCCCCGCGTGCGTCTTTATCCGTCGCATGGCCAACTTAAACGCTTCTGCATTAATCCAGCGAGTATATGTGCTTGTAACTATCCGCGCGGTCCGTAAACTCAATTAACGCGCGCGACCGAATAATCTGCAGAAGCCGATGGTAATACCCGCCGAGAGAGAGAAAGCATCATACGTATGAATATATGCGGTGATGCATTTATGGATGTCGTGACTCGGCGCCAAGGTGGACTCTACTTCAAGCTGGCTTTTGTTTTCCCGGCTTCCCGAGGATCCCATATGAAAATACTGAAGAATATCTTTGAAAAGGAACTAGGGGAACTGTTATATGTCAGAGGACTTACACTGCGCCCTGCTTGACGGGTACAATTCTGAAGTGACTCGCAAACCAGTATGATAGCAATGCACCCTTATTACGTTCAAATAATATAACTCCACTTTTCTTTTTCATTACTTTTCTTTTATTGACACATCATTATAGAGATTTAATAGACGAGGGAAAAAAATCTTTTCAATAATTAGTATTATACCTATAATTTTTAGAGAGATTGAAAACTGACTTTTTTTCATTAGTTTTCTTTTATCGACACCATCATTATAGAGATTTAATAGATCAGGAAAAAAAATCTTTTCAATAATTACTAATACCTTGGTAGAACATTAATATTTTATAGTTGGAAGCATTTTTAGCAAAAATGAATATGAATAGCAATAAAAGTATTAGTAGTATTAGTTAAAATATCGACTTTATAAGCCAAAATATTGTTCTTATAGTCATAGAGTTAGCTGAAAAATAAATAGTTTATGATTAACATTTCTATCAGGGTATTTATTTTTCTCATAAAAACTAATCAAGTTCCGGAACCTATTGAAATTTATCAGTATTCTCCCGCTTAGATAAAAGTATATTAAAAAAGGCAATTTTAACAAATTTCATTTTAAATATAGAATATAAAGATATTTATTCAAGATAAAATACGAGTAAATCTTCCTTTAACTAGAACATGATACATTCTCCGATAACGTATTCTCCTGAACCATGTGAATTGGCATTCAAATTTAATCGATAAAATTTATATATCGATGTTATCCAAGCAGAATACATCTTTAGACAGTATACTTGTAAACTAAAACGGTTCTTTATATGTACATGTATTTGAATAGATACACGAATCAAACGTTATCTTATACTTACTGCGACACTCCACAATTTAAACGAGATTCTATCTGGAACTTACCTGAAACATAAAAGTTAAATTTTTTATTAAAAACACATTGAATAAGAAAATTAATTATCAGTTTGATAATATTCTTAAAGTAGTGAAAGAAAATAAAATATTAAAACACTATATATTAAAACAAAATGATAAATTAAAAGATTATTAATTTTTAATTCAGCTCTCACAGCACTAATCTATTTAATTAAGTATCTGCGAATTCAACTAGATATCAGCTCCCCTTCCTTCTTATACCCCCACCCAGCGCCCCTCTCTAGAACGACCATCGAATTGTCGCAGTGCAGTACAGCAGCGAGGTATAGGTCGAAAGCCGCTCGAAGCAACCGCGCACGAATTGATTGCGAGCGATGAAAACTTCTTCCCTACTTCCGTACTTACACTCTTTCGCTCTACCGTTACGTGCGAGCGACAATTTCATAGATCGGATGAATTATATCAGTATGCAATTAATTTAATTAGTCGTAATTATTATTAATTATATCAAAGACCAAATTTTAAATGAAAACTTGTGTTGCATATTGTAAACGTATTATGTGACACTTACAGTTGTACATCAAAAGAGATTATCAGTAAGATATTTTCAAAAATTTATAGGGTAAGTCGAAAATCCATGCCGATTAGAGCCTAACGACTTTAAACCCCAAATCCGAAAAGTAAACAACAGTCTCCCTTCAAAATCTCTCTCTCCTCTCTCCCTCTTAAAAAGTCAAACAACAACTCTTGTCTACAGTGCTCAGTTGCTCATTAAAGCCGCCAACTCACGGCGGCATCCCGCGAGATATCCGCTTGTGTGTACCATAATCGCGCAATTGCGGAAACGCGTTGGTCCGCTTGCGGCTAATTGTCAAAGAGGGAAACAGCCGCGCACGTCGCTCTGTTCCCCGTCCACTGCCGAAGACTTTGTAATTCTAATTAGCCGCGTTCGAGCGCGAAATCCCCCATCGAACTGTCGCAGTGCGGCGCTCCGACCGAGCAAAGCGCGGACCTGTACCACTGCCTATACATATATCCCTGCATGTACGGATGTACGCGCGACTCTAGCGATGTTTGGCCTTATGTCGCCGAGTCTACACGGCTCTTATGTCATTAATGGGATAACGGCTAAAAGTGTTATATACACCCCTATAATTTAATGAATAAATTGAGAAAACGCAAGCGGATCTTCGTTTTTTCCCGCTGTACACGGCAACTTTTGTCACTCATTTTACATCCGAGTGCATTTCTTCCCCCCTTTTCCTTTCCGTCGGCATCTTAGAGTTTCAAGAGCCGCCCTCTCCGCCACCCAATCTTCTCTCTCTTCCTCCCGCCCGCCCGCTGTCGCCCACTAGAGTCCCACTCGACTTCCAAATACTGCAATTTCAGGCTTGTCGCCGCGCGCCGGCAGTTCGCGCGCGAGCTACAAAATGATAAATTCCTCGCTCCCTTTTCCCTCCGGCTCGAGCTGACTATCTCTGTCTCTGCTGATTCCTTTTCTTTGCAGAGGGCTTTGTCGTGTTCCTATACTCTCTTTCGCCATAGTTTTTTCCCCAATGACAATTTATCACAGAGAATATACTAATTTGGGCAGGCTTCGCTTCCATAATTGTTATGTTTAGACTGTCCAAGGGGTAAGCAAGATAAATATGAATAAACTGAAGAAACGCAAGGAAGTCTTGAAAAGCTGATATTCAGGAGATTTAAATGCGCCGAGTGCATCGAGCGCAGCCGCGCATTATTTGCGCAATCTCAAAAGCCATATTCTCTTTTCCGACCCTCGCGCGCTTGACTCTCTCGAGCTCGAGTGGGAGCGAGCCAGGCCATTATACCACAAGGGCAGCTGCGACGCTATATGTATATACGCTACACCGCACGGCACGCGATGTATTAATTAGCGCTCTACGAGCTGCTCTTGGTGCGCTACCCGCAGGCGTCGTGCGCTTCAACGCCCGCGCGACGACGCGGCGCTACTCGCGTCGTATTATATCGTTCGATTAACAACGCGCCGAAACAACGACGCGCCCCAGACTGCGCCCTCAAATCGCACGGAAAAATGTCATCCCCCCGCGTAAGCACTTTTTTTCTTGCCCTTCGACAAAGCCGCGCGCGCGGACTGGCTCAATCTGTTCTCCGCCTCTGCTCCGCGAGCGCGCGTGTATGCGCATGAATAAAACATAACTTCATTTTCTGGGAATACCGCCGCCTCTCGTCGTCTTTTTGCCGGCCAAACAACGGCCTTGCGAGGAGAGAGGATCGCTGTCATAGGCATTGGCTCGAGACCTTAGCCCGGCTGCCATTCGGATATTATAAGGCTCGCTCGGTAAGCAGCTGCCTTTTCGCGAGAATATGTATAATTACCATGCTTGATATACATGCCCTCCGACCCTGACTATGTTGTTACTTGAATATAGATATTGAAATTACACTATTTCTCTTACTCCATTTTAGAAGAAAAATACAATCTGTGTAAATGGCCGTTGTATTCTTTAATGTAACAGTCAAGGTTACTTGATGTTGAGCTTTTTCGCACACTCTTATAGCGAAAGTTCCCGTATTCCACTATACAAGAGAGCACCAGGCGACAAATTCTCAAAGTGACGGGCTGTCTCATCCATCTTTTACTTTGCTCCTCGCTCTCTCCTCGATTCCACATCAATGGCATTTGCCACTGCAATCGGAGAGTCGCGCTTTGCCATCACATATGTGTGCGCATGCGGCGCTTGTATACAGCGCGTCTAGCTCTGAGGTTAACCGAGGCATGCTCGTGTACGCGCCAGCCAAGTTTCGAGCAAACAGAGAGAATGCGAGCGTCTCGGAATGCACAACAAAAAAATACAGCAGAAGCAGTGAGCCGCGCGAGAGACAGACACAAAGAAGATTGTGGGAGTACCGATGTGTGTACAAAGAAGTGGAGCAAAATGGAGTCGGAAGGAGTGGGAGAATTTTCAGGAGGCCCATTAACCCATTTGCCGTGTTTGAACAAGCCGTTAGGCGTCTCGTGGAGTGACGAGTGGTTAGCACCGGAGAGAAGAGAAAGAGAGGGAGAGGGAATTGTGTACTGATGTGTGTATCCGCGTGTGGCTCGAGAGATATCGAAAGAGAGTTTCTTTCTTGGCGGATGTGATTCGTTTAAAATTTACGGCGCCCTGCATCTCGGATAGGGGCTTGGTAAGCTCCAAATATTTGGGTCGAACTAACAGCTCTGGTTTATTCACTGCCTATACCTTATATGGACATGGTAATGTGGTATTGGAATTAACGCAATCTTCAATAAAACACTTTCAGCATTAATTCACTAGAATATTTCTTCTATCAATAAACGGTAATCAATTCCGTGGCCCATTGTACATGTTTAAACAGTTATGTCAAACATTTACCGTCACTCAGAATCCTGCTAAGCCCCGTCAAAGCGTCCCACGTACGTCAGGCCGCCTGTGCTCCGGTAACACGACGTGCAAAAATCGACACAAAGAATCGACACGCCAAGCATTCAGCCGAAAAAATACCCTGTAGACCACCACCAGAGAGAGAGAGAGAAAAAAAGTGGTGCAGCCTGCTGCTGGTACAAAGCGAGCGACACCGAGGCGTGTACACACACATACGTGCACTGTCCCCGGGGGCCGTAATCGCTTGCCGAGCAATTAGTTCGGCTCGACAGAACGAAAAAGCGAGCGCTTGACCGGCCAGTCGAATATACATTTGTAGCGTCAAAAAGATTTTCATTATTCCAATTATCTTCCCTTCTCGCGCCTTCGATCGCTCCCTTGGCTCGAATGATAAATAATAACGTGGTATGCTGTTTTACGCATTCGGATAGTGCGTGCTTACGTATTATTATACCCATGAGCAGTCCTCAGTCTTCGACATTCTGCGGATGAAATTCTTTGATTGATGGTTTACATGTCGTTCTTCATTTAGCGGGCTGGACCTGAGAGTAATAACAAAAGATCTATCCAATACTAATGTCTTGTAATTCTGACTTTATCCATAAACATTTTTTTATATATTTATAACTTCCGCATACGTTTTTATATACTTAAGAATTTTTTTATATACTTAGAAGTTTTTTCAATACTGTATTCATAGAATTATCGGATAAATTAATTAAGAAATAAATTGACAAATATAACGTATTCGATAATGCAAATCGACTAAATTTGAATATTAGCGATAAGGTTTCAAGTTATGCAGACTCTATTCCCAAAGACAAATATTAACTATGTAAAGTAGTTATCATGAATTGATAATTTAGCGAATATATTGCTATACAGAAGGTTTCAAACTCATGATAACCTGTGACACAAACAGATAAACATTTATTTGTACAACACGATATCATTCTACAAAATGTAAGACGTAAAATATCAATCATCCATTGAATTTTGGCTATACAGAAAAATATTCAAGTTTGAAAAAGTAATGCCTTCCCGAATTGTATGAAGATTCTCGCACAAAAGCATATCCATCTAATATTCAGCAAGACACGGCATTACCGCCGGCCCTGGCATAATACCACCCCTCTCTCGAGCCCGCTCTCGCGCACACATACATCTGAATGAAAAAGATCCGGAAATTTATTCTATGAACGGCTCATTAGGCTAATGTTCCGTCTCGGGCAGTCCTCAAAAAAAAACTCCAATTCATCGGATAATTATAAGAGAGCCGCGCGTAAACACGCCGAGCGCTGCCGAGCTTCTTAGCAATAAGGTTTTACGAAGAGACGCCAGCGAAGGGCTCCATCAATCTTCGCTAAGGGCTGACGTTAATACCTGGGGAGCGCGGCGTGGGAGAGACGGAGAAGATGTGTTCGGCACTGCTTGATTGAGGAGATGCTGATGCAGAGGTGTGATAAAGCGCGAATGCGAACGCTATATATAGCAGACTCTGATGAAAATGTGCGATTTTTTCGGTTCGATAAATATTTCGACGAATTTCATTTAATATATACAAGCTCGAGGAAGACCTTTTTTTGCACTTGAATTGAAAAGTATTTATATTACTGTTTATGCAGACTTTGCAAAAATTGCTCGTAAAATCGAAGAGACTAATTCATGATTTGGATCAGTAAAGGGCCCTCTTGCTCACCTGAAAACGGGGCTTTCTTTTCGACAACTCGCGCTGTCGTAAATTTCTTCATTATTCAACAAGCCGCAAGCGTAAAGGATCATTGCGAGGCGCGCACCGACCCCAAGGTCTTTGTGAATTATCGATTTATCGCGAAACAGCGTATTTGAAAGGCGCGTTGAATTCCAAGTTCGCAATTCGATGTATAATGCCAAGTGTAAACTGACGCGCGACTATAACGACGGAACTCGAGAGATAAATTTGGTAGATTAGCCGCGGCTGTCAGAGCGGTGCCAATTGACTGCTAATGTTTTGCTCGCTGCATTGATTACTTGAGAAATATTGAATTCTATTTATGCGCTCCTCACTGACGGAATAATTAACGTTATGGCTGAGCGTATTTATTTCATAATTTGATTCATTTGGTGGTCGCTTTTGAATTTAAAAAAAAATCTTTCATTAGGTTAAAATGGTAAAGTAACGCATTACTTAAAAATACTTTCATCAATTATTATCTCCGTCAAAAATTCCTGCTGCAAAAGACCAGTTATAATTAATCTCGACGTCTTTCGTTATAATTTATGATCTTTTTCTACTGAGCGTCCCTCTTATCCTAATAAGCGAGATTGAAAAATATATGACTATACGAAATTATTTCAAAATTCTAACGTAGATACCTTTAGGTAGGATCATAGTCAGTTGTTGGCAAATCGAAAATACATCGAACTTCAATGATAAGACAGCATTTCCGAAATTAGCGCTATTCTCATACTAATAAGATCCGGCTACTATTAGGAAGATTAGTTCGATCAGTCCCTCCTGGGCTTCCCATTCCTATTTAACGTTCTCTACTCTCGCGCTCGCGACAAATCGCTTTGCAAATGAGACTCGATCGACTGCAGCAGCTCGCGCGCCACTTTTTCTCCGTCTAATCGAAACGAACGTTCTCGCACTGTGCGCCGAAGATTTAACGCCGCGTGTAATTAAATTTGAATAATTTGTCACCTCCTTCGCTCGTACGCGAGCGCGCGGAAAAATGGACTTTTCAACTTATTACACGCTCGCTCTCTCTTTCTTTCTCTCTTCTCCTGATGGCGAAAGCAGATTACCGCGAGCGTGCGAACGCGATTTATCAATTTCACGGAACGCGCGCAAACTTTTTAAATTACATCGCCGATACGTTCTCTCTTTTTATTCGCTGTTTTCCTGTTTGCGCGCGCGAGCGCGAGAACGCGTGTACCTATAAGCGAGGAGAGTCTTGAGCCCCCGATGAATCATGTTTAACTGCCGCCTCGTCGTCTTCGTCGTCTTCGTCGTTGAGAGATTAATTTTTCTTCTGGAGAGTCTCGAGTTTCGCCCTGTATACGCACTCGCTCGTTTGTTATCATTTGCCTTATCAGTGCGTAATAACGCAACGTTAATTTGCAAAACGGAAGGAAAAAGTGGGAAAGCAAAGAGGGAGAGAGAAGAATGGTGGTGATAAAACCTAAAGAAGTGCTCATTAGCCATGGCTCATATCCATTTTATTTTTCACTCTCTCCCTTTTTCTGTGGCTCTTATTCGCTTTATACCGAGAATGATCGCCGTAACAAGAAATTAATGCGCTGGGCTTGTCAAATTTGTTAGAATAATGTAGGCGTTTCGTGACGCACGAAGAAAGATATTCTCTTAACTCTTGTGTTTATCTGCTGTAAGACTTTATTTTCCAAATTAATGTCTTTTATTTAATTTTGCAATCATAAAACTCAATTATATACCTATAATGCTTATCTAAATACACATACTTTTAAGTAGATAGAGTCAGCTTTATATCAGACAATGTACATGTACGGTCTGATTAAATTTTGATCTTATCAGCTTTAGATATTTCGGCATGTAGATATACTAGAAAATCAGATAGTAGTAACTCGATTACCATACGGTATGAAATGATTTCGAATAATCTCTATATTATGACAGTAGCTTTTCAGTGCCACTGTTGTCTCCCACAAATAATAACAGGCAGGTGGTAAAATTGAAATTACAGCCCCTCGCGATCAGCCTATAATATAGGTAGCACTCGTCGCTCTCGAAGTGTGGGGAGAACACGCGCGCAGGCGCGAATTTCCAGGGGAGTAGGTTTATATCTGCGCGCAACATCAATCGACTCTCGGGAATATCAGTTCCGTATCGAAATGTCGGGGGCGGGCGGAAGGCGGCGAGTAATAATTACGCGGCAGCGAGAGCCAACTCTCGAGTCGCTCTCGAACTAATCTGGTTTTAGTTTCCCCGCTCGCGCGCGCAGGCACGTGCAATATCGCGCCGCCAGCAGCAGCAGCAGCGGTGGTGGTGGTGGCAGCCGGCATAACCGAGTCTTTCATTATGTAAGTCGCTGGCTGAACGGGTTGCAAGGGGGCGAGATGGATTTAAACGGCAGAGGTGAAGCCCCCTTTCAATTGGAAATTGCAGGTGTTTCCTCCTTGTCGAACGGTACCAATTCAATTCTTTCGTGCAGTCGAGTGTGATTATGCCATTGTGGCAAATGTCTTTATTATTACGTCATTTGCAAAACAAAGGTATATAGGGCTTACTTTCAACATTGCAATAAATGTTTTAATGAAAATAGCTCTCGTTGTGAGTGAATAAATTGTACAAAAGTTTTGAGACTTATACGATAAATATTATAGATGTATTTTATACCATAGAGCCTGAGGGTAAAGCTAATGAGTTATTTTGACTACTTATATAATTTACACAGCTTGTCCAATCAATGTGAATAATAAGAAACGAAAGAGAATAATGATAAAGCAGTATATAAAGTGTCCGTTGAAAGGGGAGACAATTTACATGATCGACGAGATCAGAATTCAGCTGAGCGAGTCTCGCCAGTCCATTAACGACTATATCATGTCCCGATCTCGAAAAAGAGGAATCCTCCAAGACGCGCTTTAGCTCGGCACAATGGGGCCGTTGAAATTTCAATCGGCCTTTGATTTGCCGGGCCGAATAAGTTTCGGTCTTCTCTCTCACTTCCTTCCTTCCTTCCTTCCGCTCCACCGGGAAAGAGAATTAAGGAGCGCGTCGACGCCTCCGCGAGAAAGAACTCGCGGAAACTGCGCGAATTGCTAACTTCGTTAGACTTGGTTGTGCCACTCGAAAGGGACGAGAAACCGATACAATCTAACTTTGTCCCGGATGCCGTTGCACAAAGGCCAAAATAAGCTCGATGCGCGATGGTTAATGATTGCTAGCATGGACTTTTTCTCCTGGTGCTCTCTATAATTTCCAACTTATAAGAATTGCTTAAATCTAAGTTCCCGTTTGAAAAAAAGAAGTTATGTTTACGGCAAATACGTAGCCCCGGCTGTTTATTTCATTATCGAGAGGTGTGACGAGCCGTTATTTACCACGGATAGTCGCGCGTGCGCGCACACATGCCCAGAACGTGACCTCGACCAGTTCACGAGGATCACAGGAATAACCGCCCACTTGATTATTCCGCAGCGCCGATGAGTTCGTCGAATAGGGCTTCATTTACCTCCATTACCCGTCCTTTTATTTATCCATTGCTACTTCGTCTTCATATACCTTTTCCATGGAAATATTTTTTCTAAACTTTATATATTAGCAATTCTCAAGAACTTTTAGCTTTTACCGTACTGTAACATATCTTATGGTTCTAAGATATTTAGCTATCTAAGTCAAGCAAATATCTATAAAATCCTCTTCCAGTAATATGTTCCAGTACACAAGGATAAGCTCTGTGGGCAATCTGAAAAGGCCTAAATTTAGAGGTTTTGCCAGCGTACCG